>MUHK01001588.1:11351-29534 GCA_002151225.1 Paramoeba pemaquidensis
TTTTGGGAGAGGGGATTTTTGGGATTATTTTTTTTCTGGGAGAGGGGATTTTTGGGATTATTTTTTTTCTGGGAGAGGGGATTTTGGGAGAGGGGATTTTGGATTATTTTTTTTCTGGGAGAGGGGATGTTTTGTTTGGGATTGTTGGGATTATTTTTTTTCCTGGGAGAGGGGATGTTTTGTTTGGGAATTTTGATTTCTGAAAGAAGGAAGGATTGGGGGGAGATGGAGTGTTTTTCAAGTGGGAAGGAAGGGGAGGGAGATTTGAAGCTTTGTTGGTTGCCCACAAAGCTTACTGGGGGCTGTGGTTGGAGAGGTTATGAAAGAGAGGAGAAGGAGGGAGAGAGAGAGGTTGATAATTTAAGTACTTGTGGTTGCGTGATTCAGCTCTATTTATGGGAGAACACACGATTTATTGAGATAAGGGAGTTTGGGTGGGGATTTTTAATGCTGACGTCATAATAAATATTCCACCGGCTTTCTTTTCTTTGCAAAAGTCTGGCTTGGTGAGAGTCTATCTTACCTCTGTTTTCCTTCTTCTTTCTGTTCCTAGATGTTTCGGTGACCAAAAGCCTCAATTTGATTGTTATCACAGATGTTGTCGAAACATCACAAATTGACCTCAGTGTTCATTGTCCCCATCTCTGGCTTGAGTTAAATCCAGGTATAACTGTCTCCAATACAATTGCTGGGGCTGGTAATTGGTTTGTTGGTGATAACACACTCCTTGAGTTAGAAGGAGCAGGAGCCACAATTGATTTTATTTCTGGTCCTACATCTTCACAAATTATTCTGCAAAATAATCAATCATTCAGAAGGGGTGCCAATGCGGAAGCCAATCAAATTCAGTTTACTGGTTCTGGTGAAAATCAAATGGTTGATGGTGCCAGTACATTTCAAGATTGTTGCTTTGATAGTGCTGTTGCTTTTAATTTTGAGTACTATGTTAATCTTCTTACAATAACTGGATGTTTGTTTACAGCACCTTCAAAACTTGATTCCAACATTGGATTATTAAAATCTGCTATCATAATTGGAAATCTCTTTGAGAATGGGGGGGATGTAGTTGTTGAAGGAACAAGTGAATTTGTATTTACAAACAATATCTTGGGTAAAGTTCTTGCAACAAATTTGTTAATAAGTGGGGCTACATGTAGTAATATGGAAATAAGTGATAATGTTTTCCTTTCTGGAGAATTAGATATTAGTAGCACAAGTTTAACCACATCAAGCATTAGCAGTAATTCATGGAAAGAAATTGCTACAGGAGGAATCACAATTACTTCTTCAACTAATCAGTCCTTGAATATTAGTAATAATATCACAAATTTTTTACACATTAATAATGCTGGTCCATTAAATGATACATCAATTCTATCAAACACTTTAATACAAGATTTATTCATAAGTGGGGCTGTTGATGATTGCTCAATTAGTAATAATACAATCATTACTAACCTTGGTTTTGGTAGTACCATTAATGAGATAACTCTATCTGCTAATACATGTGATACTATGACATGTACATCAGTTGCAAGTAATATGAGTTGTGTTGGCAATACATTTGAGGGGAATATAACTTTTGCCAGTTTAATAAATGAGAGTACTTTTGCAGGAAATAAATTATTCAATGGACTCCCACTTAGGGAAGGTCCAGTGAACTATGAATAAAGGATGCTGTGGGAGGCGAGCAGTTGGATGTGCAGTGTGTTTTTATAGGGGGAAAAGGAAGGTGGCGTAACGGGCCACGTCATAGAGGGGCCTGGCTCATTATGCCCTAGGGGGTACAATTGCAAAGGTGCAAGCGGGATGTGATCCTGTGCTCCCCTGCAAGAACAAGTGCAGGTCTGTTAGTGGCATAGAGGTGCACAATTTCTTGTGAACCCAGCTTTGCCTAGGGGGCATGTAAATATGTCTGATTCGTTGGAGTAGCGTGATATCCATTTCAGGATTATCTCTTTTGATTCATATCGATCATGGATGAAGTGGTAGATTGTGCTCAGTGTCTGGACAACGGGTGTGATGTTGGATGTCTTGCATGCTTCAACCGCCGGTTTGTTATCAGATTGTATTTTCATGGGTCCGGGCTGCTTGTGGCCCATGAATTCTAGGATCATTGATGTGAATATTGCTTCTTGTGCAGTGTAGTTGATCGCTATGTATGCAGTGGATGCTGTTCCGGTCGTAACTTGAGTGGTCCTTCTTGATTTCCAGATCAATGGGCGGTTGTCAAGGTAGATGCAGTAGCCGTAGGTTGTTTTTGCTGTGTATGGGCAGTCTGCGTGCGATTCGTCCAGTTTCGCGGATATGGCCATTGGGGGGGGTTTGTTTGTTTTGTTAATAGGGTAGTGGACTCCAATGTGTGGGTTCTTGGTTAGATATCCAATGAGGTCAAGGAGGCGGAGGCGTTCTTGGTCAGTTGGTTTGTCTTGGAACCTGCAGAGGTAGTTCAGTCCAAATTTGATGTCTGGCCATGTCTGTGTGATAGTTTTCCAAGTACACTTCTGAATACCCCTGGTTCATGGATTTGGGTCAACAATTTAATTCTGTGGTTTTTGAGACGGAGGTTGTTGGTGGTGCAGGTATCCCAGGATTCGGGGCTGTCTTCTTGGCTGAACTTCCGCATCAGGGTATTGCGTTGTGCTATATCAGGAAATTTGTTGCAGAGTTCAAGAGTTGGTGCATGTTGGGAGATGATTATTTCATTTTCTTTTTGGGTTATTGTGATGCTGAGGTGATGGTCACATTCTCTGTCGTCTGTGTATCCAAAGAGCTCCTTGAGTCAGTCAACTACTTGTTTCTGGAGTTTTTCGCATGTGGAGATGTTGAGGTTGTCGTCTGTGTTGATTTTTACCCACATTGTTTCATTTCCTTCTGTGAGTTTGAATATACATGGCTCCTTCTTGCTTTGTTCGAATCCAATGTCAAGGAGTGCCCTGTGGAAGACTTTGAACCAGACTTGTCCAGCGTTGATGAGTCCGTACATTGCAGAGTTGAGTCTTAGTAGCCAATCCTCTTTGCCTTTTGGTGGGATGTATCCTTTGGGTTGTTTGAGGTAAACTCTGTATTTTGAGGAGTCAATCTCTGTTTGGAGGTAGGTGCTTGGGATGTCTCCGCTGTGTATCCTGAGGTTGCGGGCGGCGGCGAAGGTGATGAACAGTTTGGTTGTTGTCATGTCAGTGCTTGGTGAGGTGATGTTGTTGTGGGATAGATGAAGGTCTTCTTCAAGGTCAAGTTCTTGGCATTTGATTTGGTTTCTCATTTGTTTCCCATTGGCGCAAAGCCTTGCTTTGAATTTGTCAATCCTTCTGTCCTTTGTTTTTATGTGGAATTTCCATACTCCTTGGAGGACGTATACTTCCACATTTTGTTTTTGTGGATCATTGGGTGGTACAAGTTCCCAGACTTTGTTCTCAAGGAATTTGGCTAGTTCTTTTCCAATTGCCTCCTGCCATTCCTCCTTGTTGTCACATGTGTTTGCTTGTTTGTAAGATTTGGGGGTGTGTTGATTGAATTCAGTCTGGGCTTTGAGGGCTTTCGATAGTGAGGCGTGACCATAGGATTGTTGAGCTTTCCCATTGGGTTTTTGAATTTTTCCTCCTCCATACTCCTTGTAGTTTCTCTTCTGGGTGTTGCGGTGTGGTCTTCCTTGCTGTGGGGGTTCCTTGATTGTGGGACTGTTTCCGTCTTTGTCGGTGTTGGCTTGTTAGATCAATGAGATGTCGTCAATGCCGAGTGCTTCGATGTCTAGGGTCAGGTCAGTGTTCCTGTCTTGGCCGTCATTGTTGTGTTCTGGTGTGGGGGTTTCAGCGTCCTTGTCTTCGTCTCCAGGGTTATTTGGTTGGTTGTCTTGGTTGTTGTCGTCATGTTCTGATTCAATGATGATGGCTGGTCCTTGATGTTGTACAGTGATTTCTGGGAAGGAGAAGATACATTTTGTGTTGTTCAGGGTTTCAGGGGAGGGGGTTTTGGGGTCTTTGCTTTTCTCTTCAGGTAGGTTCTCTGATGTTATTGGGTTGGGCATTTTGATGAGGGATGTATTGATGCCAAGTTCCTCATATTCCTTCATGACGGCATCTTTCCTGAATTGTCTTTCGTCGAACAGTGCTGTTGAGCCTTGGAATACTTTGTTGGTGAGAGGGTCAAGAAACCTGTGTCCTTTGCCTGAGGGGCCAAGGTAGATGCATGGTCTTGAGCGTAGTGCAATGGTGGATTTTGTCAGGAGTTGAAATTTTGTTTGCTGTGATTTCGGGATAAATACAAATGTGATGCATCCAAATGTCTTGACATGTGAGATTGATGGCTTTTTGTGGTTGCCGTAGTACCAGGTGTTGATGGTTTTTGTTGTTTTTCCAATTGTTCTCAGCGTGAACCCAGAGATCCAGCGTGTGAAGCGGTTTGCTTCTGCCCAGTATTGCGCTCCTAGTTTTGACTTGAGGAGGATTGTGTCAGATATTCCTTGTTGGTGTCTGTTGGCGTTCTTGGCCTCTGCATTTTCGTTGGGGGTGTGTGGGGTGCTGGGTACAATTTTGGCTCCTTTGTTTTCCACAAATTTTCGGAATGCACAGTTGACACCAACAAATTCTGGTGTGTTGTCACAGACGACTTCAAGGCATTTGTTTCTGGTTACTGCTTCGTTGCGCTCCATTATTGGTTGTATTGCTGTGGCGACGTCAGATTTTTGTGTAATCACGTTGCCAAGTAGTTTTGCTGAGGTAGTGTTGCTGACTGTGAATGTGTAGCGGTGCCCTTTGCATGATTTTGTTTTATGGTCATGGAGGTCGCAGTTGATGCGTTGTCCAGGCAGGTAGATTTCAGGCTTGTTAGCTCCTGGATGGGCATGTTCTGTCATTTTTACAGTGATGCAGATGGGGCATGGGTCTTCAGTTTTCGTTTTGGCAACCTTTTTGGCATCAGGCATGAGGCCTCGGTAAGCTTCGTGGGCTTTTAGCATTCTCATGGTGTCGGCACGGTGTCCTAGGCGTCCGTGCCATATATTGTGCATGTTTTCGTTGTCAGGATGGTAGAGGCAGGCTCAGCGTTTTGGTGCTTGTTGTCTTTCTTTTGCCACCTCCTCTTTCCATGTTTGGATCCATTTGTCAAGCGATTTTATATTTTCTTCATCCAACTCTTCTCTGTCAAGGGCCGCGTCTGCGTGGTCCCTGTTGAATTCATGGTGGGTTGGTGAAGATTCAGGTGGTTTCTTGGGGGTGCTTGATAGGGCAGTGTGTATATTTGGGTCAAGGATATAAATCCTGTCTTTCTGGGGGGCGGTTGCCAGTGTTGTAGTTTGGGACGCATCAACATGTCCTTCAACAATCTTTGCTTGTATGGAGACGATCACTGAAAATGGCTTATCAGCGGAGGACCGTTTTCAGGTGCAAACGAAACAAGGGAATTTATTATTGGAAGTTTAGGTGCAACCAGGAAGGGGGGGGTAGAAACGGGAACGACACAAGAGTGGCATCTACTGTGAGGTGCAACCAGGGAGAGTTGAGTTAAGGAGGGTCATTGAGTTAGCACTCATGACATTCTTATAATTAATAAATGGTTTGCCCAACAACAGCTTTTGCCGCTTGGGACTCAACGAACTTGTGTGTGGTCTTGAGCTTTATTTTTTTTCGTCTAGACAAGGGAGGGCAAACCAGATGAAGGAGATGCAGAAGAAACTCAAGGAAGCGGAGCAGAGGGTACAATCGTTAGAAGAGGAAAAAGACAAAAAGAGAGAGAAGAAGAAAAAGAAACTGAGTGCAAAGGAAGAATTTGAAGAGGAAGAAATACCTGAAGACCTGTGGGAGCGACAAGAGTACTACCAAGTAAGAGCAAAGAGCCGAGTTTTATTGTACAAGCAGAGAGAAGCAGCATTTAAAGAAGCAAGGCTGCTAGCAGGGCTAGCGGAGATCGACAAAGGACTCCAAGGACTAGCGATCGTGAGAACCAGCAGTGCAACGGCGAGCGAGGGAAGCAAAGACGGCAGCGAACGAGCAGAACAAAGAAAGTTGATACCAAAAGAGATACCCAAGATTGCAGTGGACCCATTGAGAGCACCGTCGCACTACCTACTTTGGGCCAACGAAGTCAAGAACGTCCTGCTTCAAATGAGACCAGCAGAAATGTGGGCAAGAGCGGTTGCAGCAAACCTGACAGGTCCAGCTGCAGCAGTAGCACAAAGAGCAATTTCTGAGAATGTGTCAGGGGGTAAAGCAGTAAAGTGCAGCCTACTCACAGGCATCTATGGAGTAGGTTCGTGGGAAGGGGTGGTTGAACAAGAATGGGATGACACAAGATTAGGTCATAGAGAGGACCTGAGAGCACTAAAAGAGAGACTGGACCAGCTGGCAGTGGTCCTAGGGAAATCACAGGTGGAAGTGAAGAAAACTTTTGGCAAAAAAGTATCGGAAGAAATGAGGACCAGGTTAAAAGCAGGCATCCCAGGCAACAAGATCATGAGAGGAGATTTCGAATGGGAGAGAGCCCTTGAAATTGTACAAGAAGTTTTCGTAGACAGCCTCTGTCAAGGGAAACAGCACCAAGATTTCAGAGGTTTTGGGCAAGGAAGGGGCGGACACAGGTACGAAAGAGGCCAGGGTTTTCACAGGGGGGGCCCGCCAAGGTTCCATCAGCAAGCACCACGTAGCGCGGCCTGTCACAGATGCAGGAAAGACGACCACTGGGCAAGGAACTGCATTCTGAACCTGCAGCACAGAGATTTCAGACACATGTGGAGATGCAACATCTGCAGGAACGAGGGACATGGACCAGTGAGGTGCCCATTCCGTGACAGTTGCCAACAGCAGCAGAATCAACAACAGCAGAACCTGACGCAACAACAACACCAAGAACAACCAAAAGAAACAAATAAACAGAACAATTCAAACTATATTGTGGCTGACTTAAATTTATTTTGGGAGAAAGGAGCAGCAGAAAGAGAAGATTGGAGAGGGAAGAACACAGAAAACAAGATGGGAGAGGAAGCAGTGCTGGGAGAAACAGTGCTAGAAACAACTGGAGAAGAAGCCCGGGATGAGACAGAAAGAAACAAGGAACCAAGGGCGGAAATAAGAAGCGAAGAACCAGAAGAAGCAACAGACAACGTGCAAGAAGAACCAGATGACAAGAGAGGAGAAGAAAAGACCAAAGCACAGGTTGCTCAGCACGGCAACACCAACAAAAAGATCGCCAAGAAGAAAAACGTGAAAAAGAGATCCTACGAAGTTGAAGCCGAAAGATGGGAAGAAATGAAGAGAGAAGGGAAAGTAGACGACTGTAGACTTTGGCTGCCACTAGAAGTTGAAGGAGAACGCACACTAGCCCTATACGACACGGGCATGACGAGATTGTTTTGTGACAAAGAGTTCATCCACCACCACAACCTGACACGGAGGAGCACAAAGTGGTCAGCAGCCACACAAGCAGGAACATTGGTGAAAATTCTAGGAGAAGTAGACATAAAGGTGAAATCAGTCAGAGGCCAAGTAGAATACACAGCGTTAGTAGTTGCAGGAGGACAGGGAATCCTTGTGCTCTTGGAGAAGGACGGCAGGAAGCTAGGCATTCATGTGGTAGGCCTCCTTGCAGGTTTCCTGGACGAACAAGCAGCCATCGTGGACGACAGAGAGTGGGTTGAGGAAAACACAGCGGACATGAGGAAGGAAGTTCAAGCAAGCGCGAACGAACTGGAAGAGATTGACGAGATTGTGGGGCCAGCGTTAGACAAGAACAAGAAACTACCAAAAAGCGCAGTCTGCAACCGACCTGATGCGGTTTATTCGTTTAATATAGCACCAGACACGAAAACCTGGGTATGGCAATACCCAGTACCGGCCAAAGCGAAACAGAAAGTAGCCAAAAGGCTGAAAGAGTGGCGCAAGAATGGATGGTCCAAACCAGCGGTGCCCGGAAACCGCAACAACAATCCCCTCCTCGCTGTTGACAAAAAATCGGCAGGAGTGGTGGCATTTGACGACATCAGACTATGCATTGACGCGAGACAGCTGAACACCCTGAACAGAACCAAGAAACGCACCTACGTGTTGCCAAGAATTGCAGACATCCTGAAGAAAGCCCAGAAAGCAACGTTCATGGCGGACCTAGACCTGAAAGCAGCTTTCCACCAATTCCCACTGGACGCAAGATCAAGTGAGTTATCTGCGTTCACCAGCCCGTGCAACGGCTCCAGGCAGCAGATGACAAGAATGTGGTTTGGCAAGGAAGGAGCGTCAGACCACTGCCAGATGATAGTAGAAAGAGTGATGGGCCTTGGGGAAGATGGAACTGAAGATTGGGACCTGTTTGTAGACAACTTGTACATGTTTTTCACAGGGAGCGACATCAGGAAGTTCGTGGAGAGTGTAGCAAGACTGATACGAAAGTTCACAGAAGCAGGATTGAAACTAAACAGAAAGAAATGCAAGATAGGCTTTGTGAGAATGCAAGTGCTAGGTTTCCTGTGTGAGAAAGGCNAAAGAGTGATGGGCCTTGGGGAAGATGGAACTGAAGATTGGGACCTGTTTGTAGACAACTTGTACATGTTTTTCACAGGGAGCGACATCAGGAAGTTCGTGGAGAGTGTAGCAAGACTGATACGAAAGTTCACAGAAGCAGGATTGAAACTAAACAGAAAGAAATGCAAGATAGGCTTTGTGAGAATGCAAGTGCTAGGTTTCCTGTGTGAGAAAGGCCAATGCTCAGTAGACCTGAACAAACTGGAGTGTTTCGAGAAGATGAAAAAGCTGAAAGGCCAGCAGGAACTCGCCTCCCTGCTGGGTTTCACGAATTTCCTGCGAGACCAAATCCCGCTGTACAGCCGAGTAGTAGGACCCCTGCAACAAATCGCATCCAAGAAGAACTGGGACAAAGACACGTGGGGCCCAGATCAAGAAGCAGCGTTCAGCAGGTTGAAAACAGCTTTATTGAAAGCGCCAGTAGTACACCAACCAGACATGGACAAGGCCTTCCACGTATCAACAGACGCATCGCAGCACAGAGTAGGAGCGGTTCTCTACCAAGTGGTAAATGGGGAGAAGAAGTATGTATCGTTCACGTCGAAAGTGTTAAAGAAAGGGCAACGAAACTACTCAGCAATGAAGAGAGAGCTCCTAGCGATCGTCTACACACTAAAGAGATGGGAACCTTTCTTGGCAGGGACAAAATTCAGTGTTGAAACAGACCACAAAGCACTATCATTTCTACATAACGTGAAATCACACATGGTGAGGGATTGGGCTAGATACCTATCCACTTTCGATTTCACAGTTTCCCACATACCAGGTGCGGACAACATCCTACCACACTACCTCTCACACCTGGACGGACTCATTGACGAGCACACCCACAACGAAGAACTGAGAGAAGCAGTAATTGCAGAAACAGCCCACACCAAACGTGCCCAGACAACCAGAGCTCACCAAGAAGAAACAAGTAACAAAGAATCGGAAGAAGACACAGAACTTGAGTCAGACGACAACCTGGAGATGTACTTGCAAGGCACAGAAAGAGAGTTCGTGGAACTAGTACTTGAGGCCAAGTGGATCGAGAGCAGGGAAATCAGAGAAAAGATGGTCACAGACGCCCACAACATGCTGCACCAAGGACCAATGGGAACATTCCAGAAACTGCTTCGTGACGGCTATTTCTGGTCTGACATGAAGAGAGACTGCAGGAGAGCATCCCAGAAATGCAAGCAGTGTCTATGTCACAATGTGGGGAAGCAAGGTTTTCTGCCCCTATGAGCAGGAACAACCCTATTACCACTGGAGAAAGTCCATGGAGACTTAGCGGGACCTTTCCTCACGTCCGAGGGGTGCAAATACATCCTTGTCCTCATTGACGCAGCCACAAGGTTCTGTTGGCTACAAGCAATGTCAGAGATCACAGCAGCGGGGGTGGCATGAGAGATGCTACACGTTTTCTCAGAATTCAGGTGGCCCTCAACACTGGTCACAGATGGAGGCTTGAACATGTCAAAAGCAGCAGTCGTGAACATACTAGCCCTTGTAGGAGCAGAGGCAAGGGTGACGATACCAGGGGTGCACGAACAAAATTCTGCTGTGGAAAGAACGATATGGGAAGTGAGACAGGCCATCAAGAAGAAATGTGACAAGCACCCCAAGGAATGGAAATCTTTTCTACCAGTCATCCAAATGGAAATCAATGAGAGAGTGTCTGAGAGAACGAAATCGTCACCATTCTCACTAATGTTCGTGAGGAGGAGAGGAGTTTTTCCAGGAGACAGCAAAGAAAACCAAGAAGTACTTGAGAGAAGGAACACAGACATGCTTGAGATAGTCTACCCAGAAGTAGCAGCAACAGCCAAGAGAAACAGCAAGAGAGCGTGCAAGGAAGTGAACAGCAGAACATTGACAGACAATGTGTTCAGACCAGGAGACCTGGTCATGCATGAGCAAATCATGAGGTCGAAGTTGCAAATGAGGTACAACGGTCTGTTCCAAGTAAGAAGTTTCGACCTGACTGTGAGAGCGTATGTGTTAGAGAATTTGGACGGTACCAACATCAGAGGTGGAGCAACGCCACATGACAGATTGAAGAGTTTCTGAGGGGATGCCAATGAGCTCAAGGAGAACGACAAGGATGCCGACAAGTATGAAATATCAAAAATACATGATGTCAGAACTGGAGAAAATGGCCAGGAGTACCTAGTAAAATGGAAAGGTTACAAGGAGCGCACATGGGAAGCTGAAGAGAACATGGAAGGAGCTGGAAGAGCACTGGAACTTTTCTGGGACAGGAAGGAGAAAGAAGATGAAGTGAGGAGGAAACCTTGGTCAACCAGCCACAAGGTACAACCGACAAGGAAATAATCGCCTTACTCACAGGGTGAGTGCAGCTGGGGGGGGACTATGGAGACAATCACTGAAAATGGCTTATCAGTGGAGGACTGTTTTCAGGTGCAAACGAAACAAGGGAATTTATTATTGGAAGTTTAGGTGCAACCAGGAAGGGGGGGGTAGAAACAGGAACGACACAAGAGTGGCATCTACTGTGAGGTGCAACTGGGGAGAGTTGAGTTAAGGAGGGTCATTGAGTTAGCACTCATGACATTCTTATAATTAATAAATGGTTTGCCCAACAATGGCTTTTGCCGCTTGGGACTCAACAAACTTGTGTGTGGTCTTGAGCTTTATTCTTGGTTGCTGTCAAATAGGATTGTTATCTCTTGATTCCTGTCACATATTTGTCCCACGGAGACAAGGGGTTGGGCCAGGCCTTCTACGATGTCTACTTCAAGTGTTGGGAGTTCTTTGGAGATCATAATTTTCATGTTCCCTTTCTTGGGGAGGATTGTACCTGATGCGGTGTATGTTCCGCCTCGTGGGTTGCTTTCCCATTTGACATTGGTGATCCCTCTTTTGTTGGTGTGGGAGAGTGGTATTTGTGTTGGGAAGGCAGCGGAGTTGAGGGGGGGTTTTTCGGAGTAACTGGAGAGGGACGGGGTGTAGTTTTCAATTGTTTTATTTGTTTCTTGCTTCCCTTTTTCCTCCAGGGTCTCGTTGGTGGTTCTTGGGCTTTGGCGCTTCTTGGTGATTTCTTCAAAGTATTTTCTGGAGAGGGCTTTTCCAGCTTCAGTACAGGTTGGAATCTTGCAGCAGTTGGAGCAGTGGTTTCTGGATATGTCGCCGCAATTGTGACAGCTGCAGTTGTGTGGGAAGCATTTCTTTGTTCTTGTGAGGAGGGCAGTGCTGTTGTCGTCAGGCTTCTTATCTTTGGGGCGGGATGCTTCAAAGTTGTTGACCTTCTCAAGGAGTTCTGTGAAGGGCATCTCATGATTGAAGCCCAGAAGATTACTGACAAATGCTCCGACGTCAGGGATGTCCGTCACACATCTGTGGTATTTCAGGCAGAGGGTGAAGTTGTCCTTCAAGTCCCTGTGGTTCCTGGCTGTGTCGGCACATGTGAGGAGTCGCTGGCCCATCTTGGAGGCAGTTTCCTTTCCATCCCATTTGAATGTTTCCCAGTTGACTTGAGATTCCCCATGGGATATATCAACCCTGATCAAGAAGAGTTTGTCAAGGTCTTGTAGGGCTTCAATGGGGGTAAGGTATTCCAGCTTGAGGGATAGGTGTTGTTCGGCTTTGGATCCTTGGGGAATTAGTTCGTAGATCCATTGGCCAGCAACAAGGGAAACGACAATGTCAAGATCTTCCTTTATCGCTGTGTTTGGGTTTAGGAATGCTCCTAATCCTGCGAGGTTGAGGTGCTTGATGATAGCCTGCTTCCACTTTGTGTACTTGATTGGGGTGGCGTCTTTCCCCAGTTTATGATTGAACGTCTTGAGGGCTACGGTGATGACGTTCTGCACTTTCCTTCTCTTCACAAGCTCCTTGAGCAAACCGGAGCTGCTTGGGAGAGGGGCTTTTAGGGTGTTGTGCTGGGCTTGGGCTTCAGCTTTGAGTTCTTTAATCCAGGCCTCAAGGTTCGCTATTTCCTTTTGCTTCTTTGTCAGGGTGACAATGGCATTTCCGTTGTCCATCCCTCAGTCTTAGAGAACTAGACTCTTAATCCAATGGACTCCCACTTAGGGAAGGTCCAGTGAACTATGAATAAAGGACGCTGTGGGAGGCAAGCAGTTGGATGTGCAGTGTGTTTTTATAGGGGGAAAAGGAAGGTGGCATAATGGGCCATGTCATAGAGGGGCCTGGCTCATTATGCCCTAGGGGGTACAATTGCAAAGGTGCAAGCAGGATGTGATCCTGTGTTATTAAATTTAACCATTACTGGCAACACAACAGACTTAACATTATCACTTAATGTAATGAATAGAATGACCTTAGATGGAAATGATAACACCAGAATTACACTGAACTCAAATGAATTATCAATAACTGGGGGAGCCACACAAGCAATGCAAATAAATGGTAATATGTATGAGTGTTCTGTAGTTGGTACAAATATTGTAAATAATATAATATGCAGGGTGATGAATGGACCAAGTATTGAAATTGAAGGGAATATAACAGCCAGTGTTATTATGGGTAATTCTGGAAATGAATATTATTTGTTTGGAGCAGAGGGTATTCCAATTGTTGTAAATGAAAGTAATATAGACCATAATGTGATAAATCAAGGTTCTATACAAGTTATTGGTACAATGGTTCATTCATCACTTAATAATAATTTTGCTACTGGGGATATAAGTACAACAGCAGAAAGCACCACATCATCATTTACAAACAATAGATGTGATAATATATTAATAGATACAATTAATAATGCTAATTCCTCTGAAAATTCTATAATTGGAAATGTGTTAGCAACAGGTATTACAATTGGTTCGTCAGGAGTAGGTGGTATCTCTGCAAATCTTATAAATAATAACATAGCACCTACATCAATAACTACAGTGCTGTCAAGCAATACTAATAATATCATTACAGGGAATAGATGCTCTTCTATTGCTGGATTTGGTGGCACTGACATCATTGATGCAAATATTTAAATTAAATAATTTTATATTATAATAAACAATTTAATTTTATCAATGATATGTCAAATAATGAAAAACTGGCATCTTCATCTTGTCAGAAACCAATAGATTTATTTTGTCTTCCAACATATCTTTTTTCTTTGTTGTTAATTTCTTACTGCCTCTCATATCATTGCTCAGTTCTAAAATCATTTCTAACAATTCTTGTTTTTTCTTCCTTGTGATTGGGTATTGTCTTGCCCGTCCTCTTTTCATACCTCTCAATAATTTTAATAATAGTTTCAGTTCATTTACCCACATTCTACTTAATATTTCTGCAAATCCTTGTCCTGTTATTTCTTTTCCAACCACTTGATTTTCTGGTAATAATCTACCACTGACTAAATCTCCAATATGTTCTTTGTAAGGATTCCAAGACTTAGAAGGGATAACAATATCATTCTTACCTTTTTGAAAATTTTGAAAAACTGCAATGGGGTCTCTTGTGCTTCTAATATCATATTGGTGTTTACCTTTCTTTTTCCCCATAAGTACATCAGCTGGGGTGGTTGGTTTGGACACTGTTATGACCTCATCTGAATTTTGTCCATATTCTTCACTTAAATAAGCACCAAGACTACTCCCCAATGTTGTAATAAAATAACCTTTTGCTCTGTATTTTTTCTCTGCTTTCTTTTGTACTTGTTCAGAAATTTTAAAACATTTGTTATTTTTATGTTGTACAAATAATTGTAAGTCTACCCATGCATCATATGCATCAGCGGAACCTCTATGTACAATAACACAATGTTTTTTTTCATCATTATAATAAACACGCACCCATTCATGTGATAATTCTCTGTCAATTTTGTAGTCTCCAACATCTTTGAAATCCTTCTCCTGACTTGCAAGAATTAAATTTTTAATCATATTTGCAGGTAGACTTCCTCCTTTCTTTGTAGGTCTTTTCTTTGTTGGTCTTTTCTTTGTGGAATTGTCTAATATTTCGTTAACAAGGATTTGATTTATATTTCCACCAGTCATATCAGCAATTTGTTTTTTACCATACATCCTAATTTGTCCTTTTTTCTTACACTGTGATTCAGTGCCCACTCTTCTCCCTATTCCTGGTTTTTGTGTTCCACAATACACATTTTTCAAAACAATTTTTGGTTTGATTTTTCTTTGAATCATTTTATTTTCCAATTGTGCTAAATCAGCAACAGCCTGTTTCCACTCTTTTTCATAAGTTTTTTGTTTTGTAGACCGTTTTGTTGTTGTATTTTTGGATAATTTTTCATACCTTTCAACCTTTTCTTGTAATAATTTCCATTTTTTCACTAAATCATCTTGTGATGTCATTATATATAATAATTAATGAAAAAAAAATCTCTTAAAACATTATATGAATCCACAGGATCACATCCCACTTGCACCTTTGCAATTGTACCCCCTAGGGCATAATGAGCCAGGCCCCTCTATGACATGGCCCGTTACGCCGCCTTCCTTTTTCCCCATAAAAACACACTGCACATCCAACTGCTTGCCTCCCACAGCGTCCTTTATTCATAGTTCACTGGACCTTCCCTAAGCGGGAGTCCATTGGATTAAGAGTCTAGTTCTCTAAGACTGAGGGATGAACAATGGAAATGCCATTGTCGCCCTGAAACAAATGATAAAGCCTCCTCAGGAGAAGCTCACGCTCAACTTCTGATTCAAAAACTTTATTAAAAGAAAGAAAGAAAAGAAACCAACAACAATTTGTGGGCTAGAAATAACGCCCTAACAATAAACTCTCCCATAACTCCGACACTGATAAACAACCAAAATAAATCCTGAAAATAATCTCCGGCAGATCATCAATTATTCAGGCTCCCGAAACCCCTCCCAGAACACCCAGAGAAGTCTCTATCTCTTGTCATCCCCCCCAAAGAAACCACCTTCAGCATGAATGTGCTTTCTGAAAAACAAACAGTGAAATAAAAACACTTAAAATCCCCCCAAAAACAATCAAACAAACAAACAACCAAACCCCCCAAAGAACCCAAAAGAAAAAAAATATTACTCCTTCTCCTTTCCTTTCGGCCCCTTGTTGCCTCCTTGCTTCTTGAGCTTGCTCCAATAATCCTCAATAATTTTCACCTCATTGAACATTTCTCTCCACTCCCAAGACAATTCATCATACCCCTTCCACTTGATCTGATACTCTCTATCATTCACCCCCCCCCTGTGCCCCACAATTTTCTCAACCTCATAGGCTTGCTCTTTGTCCAGAGCTTTCTCCACCACCTTGAGATGTTCAATTGGTGAAAGATCCTTCAACAATCTCCCATCCATTTCTTGCAGAGAATACCCCCCCCTCTCCTCATCAAACCCCTTGACCTCGTAAGGTCCCTCCCACCTTTCCCCCAATTTTGAGTTCCTCTTTTGAACCTCTCGAACAACCCAATCCCCCACCTTCAAAGTTTGACAGGTCCTGGAACCAGACTTCTTATTATTTGTTGCCTCACAGTCCCTGTCCCCCTTTTCCCCCCCCTCCTTTGCCAAAATTTCCCACAATTTTGACCCCCATTCTTGAGCCTTCTTAACCAACTCCACTTCATCAAGATCGTTGGCCAACTCAACCCCCTCGAAATTTTCGAACTTATTCATCCTCCTCCCAAACATCACCGAAAACGGACGACTCCTGTGCCTCGAGATGATGCGATCGTTCAGCCCCATCTGAATGGCAGGAATGTAATATTCCCAGCCCGAAAAATCCCCCTTTGCCCACTTCAACAAAACCTGTTTTGTCTCTTGAACAAACCTCTCCACCACCCCATTTTGTCTTGGAAAATATTTCATAATTCTCCTCAACTGAAACCCCCCCAATTTCCTCAATTCCTCCAGAACGTCAGCAACCATCACCTGCTCGTTGTCGCTCTGGAGAATTTGAGGTACCCCAAAATTTGCAAACACATTCACCAATGCGAATGCCACCTCCTTTGCAGACTTCGTCCTCAAAGGCTTAAGAAAAACAAAACAAGTCATCACACAAACCATAATGAGAATGAAACAATAACCCCTCTCCAAAACCCTCAATTTCCCAATAAAATCATAAATCACATGATCCATTGGCCGGCATGCTCAAATTGTGCTCACCGGATGGAACCCCTTTCTCCCAATGTTAAAAAACATGCACTCTTTACAAGAGTGAGTGAGTTTTTTACACTCCTTCCAGAGTGTCTCCCACCAATAACCATCCTCCCAGATCATGTTGAATAACATGTTCTCCCCCATGTGCGACTCAGCATGAGTTGAGGATAAAATTTCTTTTCTCTCCTCTGCTGTCGCTGGCCACACCTTGTCAAGCTTCTCTTGAAGAAACTTGCGTGTCGCCTGCCTCACTCCGGAACCTGTGCCCCTCACAATCCCACAAAGCTCAGTCAACAAACTACACCCCCCCCCATCCCCCAAACCTGGTTTTTTCAAACCATGGTCCAGCTCGAGCATGGCATACATGTGCAATAGCTCATGTGGAAGTACATTCAGTACCCCCCTCTTGAAACGTGTCTCAAAATCATACTCCTGGAAAAAACCCAACCAGTCCAACACCATTCTGTTGGACGAATCGTTCAGGTAGGTCAACGCTTTGTTGTCCATTCCCCAGTAGAATTTTCGGAACAACAAAAAAGGTCTCCACCTCTCCAGCACAAACATCCCCGCCAACAACTCTCTCTTCACAGCTGAATAATTTTGCTGAGAAGAGTTGAAGGCCTTTGCGGCGAAATCAATATAAATATTAACTTCTCCCTCAGTCCCTTTTTGAAAAAGGACCGCCCCCACCCTGAACTGGCTTGCATCAGTTTCCACGAAAAACTCTTTGCTCCAGTCCGGGTTTGACAACACCGGCGCCCTTGACAAAATTTCTTTTGCCAACTCAAACGCCTTTTTCCCCCCTGAGGACAACCAAAGATCATTGTCGATTTTCTTTGTTGACCTCAAACCCTTGAGTGGCCCCACCACACAAGAATACAGAGGAATAAAATCCCTCAAAAAATTCACAAAGCCTAAGACTTTCTGAACCTCTTTCCCTGTCCTTGGTCTTTGCATCCTAGCAAAGACCTCCGCTTTGAGAGGACACACCCCTCTCTGGTCCCCATCGACCACGGCCCCCATAAACTGAATCGCCGAATATGCGATCTTGCATTTTGATGGTTTCAATTTAAACCCCGCCTTCGTCAGAGCATGAATCACCATGTTCAACTCCTTCACATGGCTCTCCATGTCTTTCGACCCCACCAAGATGTTATCAACATAAATCACAATGACTATGTCAATACTCACCTCCCCCACCACTTGCTCAACCACCTTTTGAAAATGGGTGACCACCCCCTTTGGTCCAAAAAATAAGACCCTCCAACAAGCTGCTCCGCTTCCTGGAATAATAAACCCTGTCAGTAGGTAAGAATCTTCATCAAGGTTGACTTGGTGATAGGCATTCACCAAGTCTAACTCTGAAAAGATTTTTAGCCCCACCAACCTCCCCAACATCTCCTTCAACAAAGGAATGATAAACGTAGGCTCCTTTGTGAGCTTGTTTACCCTCCTGAAGTCCATACACAAACAAATGTCCCCCAGTGCCACAACCCCCCCCGATACCTTGTTCACAGCCAGAAGAGGGGAACTCCAATCGTTCCTCTCCCCTGCTGGAAGGAGAACCACCCATTGATTCTCAACCCACTCCCCACACCTCTCTTTTACCTTTGGAATCATTGCCT
>MUHK01001599.1:2305-33195 GCA_002151225.1 Paramoeba pemaquidensis
AAAACAAAACAAAACAAAACAAAACAAAACAAAACAAAACAAAACAAAACAAAACAAAACAAAACAAAACAAAACAAAACAAAACAAAACAAAAAATAACAACAACTAAAACAAAACAACAAAAAATGCACAAAAGATACTGGCAAAGATTCAACCGATGGTCCCGAGAAAAATATCACAATTTCCTTCAACAAGTGAGACAAAAATCACGCAGAGTCGCTCAAATCCTTCCCCATCTCCTTCTTGTCATTCCTGTGGTTGCTTTTGTTTACTTCCTCCCCGATTTGGCAAGTTCTATTTCTGGGGGTTGGTTGGTGGTGTTGGTCTCTCTTGGTTGGCCTCTGATTCGGAGCGTCAGGAGTATCACCAAGAAAGATGAAGAAGAAATGGGGGCAGTGTTGATGTATTGGGTGATTCTTGCCTTCCCTGTTGGGATTTCTCTTGCGTTGGATGTCCTCCCGTTCGTGGGGACGATGATTGGGATGATTCCTTTCTTTTCAGAGATTTGCTTTTTGGTGTTGTTGTGGCTGTTGCTTCCAATTACGGATGGGGTGTCAGTGTTTTATAATTTATTGGTAAAGCTTTTGGACCGGTATGTGAAGGTTTCTCCGACGGTTGTGACGGAAGAACAAAGGGGATTTCTTACAAGAGCCCTTCCAGGTGTTTATTTCTCTGTTGTTTCTTTGTGATTTCATTGTTTTGCTCCTTCCTCAATCATTTTACTTATCATTTCCTCCAGCTCTCCTTGGTGAGACTGCTGGTGCTTACCTCCGATCCTTCCTTGAGGCAGGAGTCCTCTTGATTGGGCTCATTTTCTTCTTGACCCCTGGATTTATCACTGCTCTGGGAGTTGTTTTCGTCTCTCTGGCTGTTCCGGTCTATTACTCCATCTCCTCAGTCGGGAAGTGGCGACGAAGAAAATTGAGAGCCAGAGTCTCCTCCCAAAACAAGCAACAGCAAGAAGAAGATGTGGTTGAGATTGTGCAATTCAGGCTTATCTACTGGGTGATTGCCATGCCTCTTACCTTTTCCTTTATCTTATTGGAGCAAGTGGGAATTTATCAAGTCCCGGGCTGGTATCACTTGAAGCTGGCTCTCTTTTTGTGGCTTCAACTTCCAATGGCAGGAGGAGCTGAGACGTTGTACAGGAGGTGTTTGCAGTTTTTGGTGAAGATTGGGGTGGTTCGGTCTGAAAACCAGGAGGAGGGAGCGAAGGAAGAGGAAAAAAAAAAGGAGACAGAAAAGGGAGAGGAAGACAAAGGAAAGGAAAGAGCCGAAGGAGAAGAAAAGAAAGAACAATGAAAGAAAACAAAAAGATTTTTCGATTTTTAATGAAAAAAATGACCACTGCTCCAACCAAATTTTTGGGGGCTAAAAGCGGTTAATTTAGCGCCCCAGAATTCAACTTTTTGAAAAACTGATTTTTGTAACGGCCTTCGTCATTTCAACGGAAGGGAGAAGGGAAAAGAGAGAGAGAGGAGGGATGGAGATTCCGAACACCACCAATCCATCCTCGGAAAACTATGAAAATGCACCCCCAAACATTTTCTCCCCAAGTAAACCAAGAGCTATAACGGCGGGGTTATCCCCCTCACCCTTATCTTCTCCAGCAAAGAGGGCGAAAGGGAGTATCGTGGATAACAATGATAACAACAAAGGAAGACGAAACAGCATGGACAACGAGCCTGATGCTGGAAATGACTCTTTTCTTGCAGAAGATTTTCGATCTTTCACAGATTTTGATGACGAGGAAGAGGAGGGAGAAGATTATTCAGCAAACCAAGAGGAAGAAGAGGAAGAAGGAAAGGCGGGACTTCAGGGGGGGTCCAGGGTCATGGATGTTGACGATGTATTTCAGTTGGACAGTTTCTCTGGAGGCTTGTTTTTTCTCTTTTTACTTTCAAAACCTCTTTTCATTTTCTTTCATTTTCTTTTTCTTTTCCTCCAATTTCTTATTTTTTTTTTTTTTTTTTTTTGGCCCTTTTAGGGCTTCTTGGTGATGGCGCTGAGTTGGAACATACAATTTCCCAGGTAAGAAAACTGACAAAAAGAAACAGAACAAAACTAAACAAAAGAAAATAACTAAAAATTTCCTTTTTTTTGTAGTTGAAACAAGACAAAAGTCATCTCCTTCTTGAAGTCCAACAGTTAAAAGACCAAAGCGAAGATCTTGAGGTTGGCATCTTCTCTTTTCTTCCCTTCTCTTTCTTTTTTTTTCTAAAAGGACACTCTAGGCTGAGTTAGTGAATCAAATAGAGGATGGCAAGCAATTCCAGGCGGAATATGAGAAAATTTCTGAAGAGGTTTCCTTTTCACTTTCATCTTTCCTTCACTCTCATCCTCTTATCTCATTCCCCCTCAGTGCAAAGGTTTTTACAGGTCTTTTCAAGAAAAGACTGCGAAACTTGGCTTACAAAGCGAAAAATTAATTTCATTGAGAATGGATCTTTCGACCAAGGTCTTTTTCCCTTTTCTTCTCATTTTCCCCTGTTTTTTTGGTTGTTTGTTTTGTTTTATTTTGTCTGAATTTTCTTTAGGAGGAAAAATTGAAAGAATCTGATAAAAAAGCGACGGAATGGCAGCAAAAATACGAAGGCATCCTTTCCCCTTTTATCCTTCCCCCCTTTTTTGACATTTGCAATGGCCATTCTGATTTTATTTTCAAAACAGTCGAGAAGAAAACAGCAGCAGAGTGCCGAGAAAAAATGAAATCTCAAACCACCAGATTTCGACAAAATTTTGAATCCTTTAAAGCGATGAAGTCTGAATTGGAGGAACTAAAAAAATCTAAAGCTTCTTCTTCGTTTTCCTCTTTCTCTTCTTCTCAGTCCTCTTCTTGTCCTTCTTTGGCTGGGTATGGAGAAGAGGAGTTGGAAGAAAGAGTGGGAAAGAAGTGGGAAGAGAAGATGAAACAGCTGGAGGGTGAAGTGGGGTCTTTGAAGCGTCAATTAGAGCAGTTTTGTTTTCCCTTTCCTTACAATCCCCCTCTTCAATTTCTTCCTCTGACCTTTCCAAAAAAAAAAAAAAAAAGGGAGAGAAGAGCTAAAACTGAACTCCAACTCACCAACGACAACCTCGAAGAAAAAATCACACAAATGGATGGAATTGTTGTGGAAAAAGATAGCAAAATCATCGAATTAGAGCAAGAATCAGAGATGATTCGAAACGAACAAGAGAAGGCTTTGACAGAAAAGGACAAACAGATTAAGAATCTTTTTGTTCAATTGGAGAAGAAGGAGGGAGAAGGAGAGGGAGAGGTATTATTTTCGACTCTCTTTCTTTCTTTCTTTCTCTCTTTCTTTCTTTTTTTCTTTGTCTGATGTTTCATCCTTTTTGAGCAGAAAGAAGAGGTTTTGAATGAGATGCAAACAAAAATTTTTGAATTGGAGCAGAAAAATAACTGCCTCACCGTTGAGCTCCAGGTTTATTACTTCGTTGATCTCTCTCTGTGTGTATTTATCTGCCTGTCTCTGTCTGTCTCTCTCCTGTTCATCTCTCAATTTTCCACAATTATCAGGAAAAACTCAGCGATATTGAACAAAACGCTCAAAAAATCGAACATTTGGAAGTTGAAATCAAAGATGCAGCAAAATCTCAAGGTTTTTCTTTTTTTCTTTCTATCTATTCTTTTCCCTTTTCCCTTCCTCTTTCTTTCCTCCTTTATTTTCTGTATTTCCTCATTCCTTCAAATTTAGATTCTCTTCAAGAGGAGCTCGCAACAACTAAAAAGCAGTTAGAAACCCAAACAAAGGTTTAATCCTTGTTACTTTTATTTGTTTTGTTTTGTTTTGTTTTGTTTGTTTGTTCCCTTCATTTCTTTCTTCACTCAATAACTCCAAAAAGGCGTCCACTACTTTAAAGGCTGAGCTTGCAGCAAGTCACGAGAAAAATCAGAGAGAAATTGCAAATTTGAGGGTTTCTTGCTTTGATTTTTTCTTTTCTTGTTTCTTTCTCTACGAGGCCATTCACTCACCTCCTTTCACCTCCTTAATTAGCACGACGATTATCGAACCAAATACTCGGCTGTTGTTCAAGAGGTCTCTCTCTCTCTCTCTCTCTCTCTCTCTCTCTCTCTCTCTCTCTCTCTCTCAACAACTTCCCCCAGAGAAACCGCCTCCAAGTCAAAATGGAAAACAATCTTTCGACCTCTCAAGAAGTCGCAAGGGTGAATAAGCTCCAAATTACCCTCGCAAAAGCCAACAAAAACGCTTCTGACCTTCTTTCTGCGAAATTGGAGTTTGTGAAGGGGATGAAGAAGGACTTAGAAGAAAGCAGGAAAAAGATGGGAGAAATGGAGGTTTGTGGGTGGACAGGAGGGGGGTCAGGGTGCATATTTTAAAACTTTTTCTTCCTCGCAGGAATTGATCATCACCCAAGAAGATCAAATCCAACAACTCCAACAACAACGCCACCAACAACACTTAGATGAGTTTTCTCTCCTCCAAACCGACTTAGACAACCACAAACAACAACAACAACAACAACTAAACCAGCTTGAGCAGCAGCAACAACAACTCGATTGTCAACACCAAAAATTAGCACAAAAAGAACAAGAGAGCTCACAACTACAACAACAACTCCAACAAAAACAACAGAAACTCGAACAGCTCCAAGAACAAATTGAGGAAGTGAAGAGAGAGGGGAGAGAGAAAGAGGAAAGATGGGTGGCAATGAAGAATGAGTGGAGCAATGAGAGAGTGAAAATGGCAGGGGAAGTGGAAGAAGAGAAGGGAGAGAGAGAAAAATCAAATGAAAGAGAGAGGGAGGAGAAGGAGAAAGAAATAAGTCTTTTATTGGCAGAAGCGGATGAATTGAAAGAAAAAATTAAAATTTTGGAGAGGCAGTTAGAAGAGCAAAGAGAAAAGATTCTGGAAGAGGAGGAAAGGAAGAGAGAGAAGGAGGTGGAAGTCGAGAAGGAGAGGGAGGAGAGAGAAAGAAGGGAAAAGGAGAGGGAAGGTGCTTCTCATGCTGCTATGTTCGTTTTCTTTGCTTTGCCTTGCTTTGTTTTCTTTTTTATTTCTTTCCTGTTTGCTCATTCTTTCTCAAAACAACAAAACAAAAAATAGGGAAGAATTGCAGCAGAAACTCACAATGAAAGAAGAAGAAGTCGAGAAGAAAGAGAGAGAGATGGAGGCGAGAGAGGAGGAGGAGAGAGAAAAGGAGAGCGAAAGGGGAGAGAGGGGAGAGAGAATGAGAGAGGAGTTAGCGAAGGTGAAAGGCGAGCTTGCTTGTTTGGTTTCCGAGAAAGAAGAGCTTTCATTGTATTTTTTCTTTTTTTTCTTTCTTTCCCTCTCCATTTCTAACTCTCTTCGTCCAAAAGGTTGGTAAAAGAAATGAAGAATTTCCAAATGGAGAAATTTGGCGCTGCCACTGCTTCGCTGAAACATGGCTTGGTTGTTTTCCAAGAAGAAGGTACGTACATAAATATCAATATGCACATTTAAAGATCCAACCCTGACTCTTCCTTCCCAAAAACAGAAAAAATGAACCAAGATCGTGTTGAGTCTCTCCAAAATCAACTTCTTGACCTTGAACTCAAAAACACAAATCTCTCTTCCACTCTCTCTCAGGTTCTTTCCTCCAGCCCCTTTTCCCTCTCTGCCCCCATTTTCTCAGTTCCTCTTCCCTTCTTACTTATCTCTCTTTCTCCCCCCTTTTTTTCAGTTCCAAGAAGAGAACAACCAACTGGAAACTGATAAAAACCAAACCCGCTCGTCTCTTCTTTCTCTTTACCAACAGTTCCAACCCTCCCCCTCCTCCTCTCCTCTGCCACCCACCCACGAACTCCTCTCCTCCCTCTCTTCTCTTCTCTCCTCTTGGAAGGGGTCTTCTATTTATGCTCAAGAGAAATGTATCTCTTTGATGTCCAAGAATGTTGTGGCGGAGTCGATCTTTTTGGCTGTTTGTGAGGAGAAAAATATGAAGTTGAAAGAGAGTGAGAGAAAGAGAATGAGGACGAGTGAGGAATTGGAAGGGAGCGAGAGAAAGAGAAGGGGAGTGGAGGAGAAGATGGAGGAGCTTGTGGCTGTTTGCGAGAAGGATAGGTTAGTTCTGTGTGTCTCTTCTCGTTATTTTGGTTCTGTTATTCATTCTTCCTTCTCCTCCCCCCTCCGTAGAACCCTGATTGATTCCAATGCACAAACAATTGCACTTTTGAAAGAGAGAAATGAAAAATATGATGGCGTTATTTGTGAGGTAATTTTCCTTGTTATTATGATTCTGAGTATCATTCTTTTTTTGATTTTTTCTATTTTAGTTGAAAAAGAAGTTGAGCCAATGCGAAAATGAACGACAAAATTTTCTTGCTCGCCTCAAAATGGTTCTCTTTCTCTCCCTACCTCTTCCCCCTTCCTCCTTCCTCTTCCTTCCTCTCCCTTACCTTCCCTTACCCTTTTCTTCTTTTTCTCTTTTTCAAAAATAGTCTCACGAAGATCAAAGCCAGCAATCAGCAAGGGTAAATTCCATGGAAATTGAGTTAGATGATGTGAAACAGGAGTTAGAGGACTCAAAAGAAGAGTTAGAGAGACAAAGACAGCAAATAAGGCATCTGGGAGGGGAGAACGAGAGGTTAGAGAAGGAAAATGCTCAAAAAGAGAAAGGTTTGTGTTTTGGGTGCGTTTTGTTTGTTTGTGCTTGCTTGCTTATTCATTGCTTTGTTTTAGCCGTGGAAGAATTAATGGCTTCTAGCGATACTAAAGTCGCAGAAATGAAAAATGTTATGAAACAACAAAGGTTTGTTGTTCTTTCTTTCTTTTTTTTCCCCTTTTCGTCTTACTCAAAAAAAAAACAGAGAAACATTTAAAAAACAGTTGATGGAATCGAAAGAGGAGGTTGAGCCTCTTCGTGCGATTTTGGAAAGAAAAGAGAAAGAAGAAAAGAGCAGAGAAAGTGAAATTCTTCTTTTGGAAGAGGTAGACTCTCTTTTTTTTCAGTCACTCTTCTTTCTTGCATTTAACTCTTTTCTTTAAAAAAGGACCTCCAAAAAGTCAACAAACAAGTCACAAACACACAAGCAGCCCTTCTCCAAACCGAAAAAAACCTCCAAATCCAAATCTTAAAGCTCGAAAACACGTTAAAAGAAGAACAAACATCCTATTCGACCCTCCAGAGAGAGTTAGAGAGAGAAAGAGGGGAGAGAGAAACGGTGGAAGAGAGAGGAAGAGAATTGGAAAGAGAGACAAGGCGAGGGGAAGAAGAGAGAGAGGAGATGAAAAGGAGATGGGAGGGAACGATGAGTGAGTGTCTCTTTCAATCAAAAGAGAACGAGAGTTTGAGGAGGAGATTGGAAGAGATGGAAGAAGAGTTTGAAGAAAAAGATGTAAGCTTCGAGCAGCTTTCAGCACAGTTGGAGGAGGGAATGAAGAGAGAGAAGGAATTGAGGGAGAGGCTGAAAGGAGAAGAGGCCATAGGATTGAAGTTGAAGAGGGTGATGGTGGAGAAGGAGAGGGAGAGGCAACAAATTGGAAACAGTTTTGTGGCTCTGAAAAAAGAAAATGCTGATTTGGAGGTATTTTGTTTTTTCTTATTTTGCTTCCCTTCCTTGCTCATCCGTCAAAATCAGAACGATGCTTGGCAACAAACCATTCAAATTGCGATTTTAGAGAATGAAAAACAAGAACTCATCCTCCAACTCGAAGTCCTTCTTCTTCGCGCTGATTACTCGGTATCTTTTCTTTCTTTCTTTCTTTTCTTTCTTTCTTTCTTTCTTTATTTTTCTTTTCTTTCTTTCTTTGCTCATTGTTTTTTTAGGGAAGTATGGGACAAGCTTCTGCCGCAAGGATGAGCTTAGAAACAATCAAAATGCAAAAAGAACTGCAGTTGATGAGGACTGAGAAAGAGAAGAAGGAGGGGGAAATGAAAGAAATCTGTACAAGGACAAAGAGCGAGTTGGGAGAAACAAGGTTTGTTTCATTTTTCTATTTTTTGGCTGTCTTTATTTATTTTGTTTTGACTTTCTTCCTTCCCCTCACCAAACCACCAACAGACGGAAACTCAAATCAACACTTTCATCCAACAATCGTTTGAGAGCAAATTTGAGGAAAGCCGAAGAAGAAGTTAAAAGCTTGGATTCTCTTCTCACAAAATGGAGGTTTTGTTTTGTTTTGTTTTGTTTTGCTTTGCTTTGCTTTGCTTTGCTTTATTTTGTTTTGTTTTGTTTTGTTTCATTTTGTTTTTGTTGTTCTCTTTCATTCCATTTTTCTCATTTTTCTCCCCCCCCAAAAATCAAACCAAATCAAAAGACAAATCCTTAGCAGAAACAGCCCTGCGTTCAGCAACCAATCAGAAGAACTGCAATCATTTGTTTCTCTCTTCCTGGCCTCTGATCGTCACCACTCTCCCTCCACCTCTTCTTCTGCTCCTTCTACAACAACCACCCTTCCTCCTCAATTGTAAAGAAATTGTAAATAATAACAATAATTTTTCAAATTTTTTTTTCGTGGCTTCGCTTGCTTTATTTTCAAAGTGAAAACAAAAAAACAAACATTATTTTACTTTCCTGCACCCCCTCCCTGCACCATCCTCCCACCTTTCATCACAACATTTCTCTTCAAGTAATTGTCAATTTTCTTCTCATACTTTGCGTTGATATTTTGTGACACCTTGGAATAGGTTAATAACACACACACACACACACACACACACACACACACACACACACAATACCTTGTGACAGGGGTCACACACTCGAAGGGCGGTAACGTAGGAGGCTCCAGTGGCGTCGAGAGGGGCAGGGGAAGAGAGAGGAACAAATTGCCAGAGTATGGCCTAGCGAGAGAACGTTAAAAAATTATTGAAATGGAAATGAAACCAAACAAAACAAACATTTTTAGAACTACAGTCTCCACAAAACACCCCTCCACACCCTCGACAATGATGTCTCCAAATCCAAAAAGAAAAAGAACTGCTACATAACGGACACTTCTCGAAATTTGAATCTTGCAACCACTTTGGGGGGTGTTTCAACCCCTCCCCCAGCACACTCTTCACCACGTTGTTGGTGGGGGTGGGAGCGCTGGTGGTGGTGGTGGGTTGATTTCGGGGTATTGTTGGAGCTGGAGTTGTGGTTTTTGTTTGTGGGGCTGGGGCTGTTTGGGATGGTTGGAAAAGGCTGTGCGAGGAAGGAGAAGGGGAGGAAGAGGAGGAAGAAGAGGGAGAGGGAGAAGGAGAGGGTGTTTGCTTTTTGGTGATGGTTGGGGATTTTGTGGTTGGGGTTGTAGCAAAAAGATCATCTTCAGCGCTTTCAAAAGGAAGGGAGGAGCTGAGAGAAGGGGAGGAAGAATTAGCTGTTGTTTGTTTTTTGGGTGCGACAATGGGGGTCTTGGGTGCTTCTTTGTCAATTGTGATATCTTCGAAAGGGTTAATAGGAGAAGAGACAAGAACAGAGGGAGAAGCACTAGTCGTTTTTGAGGAAGGGGCTGTGGTTGCTCGGAAAAGATCATTGTCTTCTTCATTGTTTTCAAAAGGGAGTGTGTTGGTGGGAGAAGGGGGGGAGACAGGAGAAGTAACTGCTGTGTTTGTTGTTGTTGTGGATGGAGTTGTGTTTGTGGGCTTGGGTTTTGTGGTTGGAGTTGTGGTTGATGTGGTTGTAGGTTTGGGTTTTATGGTTGGAGTTGTGGCAAACAAATCATCATCTTCCTCATTACTTTCAAAAGGAAGTGACTTTTTAGCAAGAGGAGGAAAATCGGGAGTTGTGGTTGTGGTGACCGGGGTGACTTTGGTTGGACTTTTGGTGGCTCCAAAAAGATCGTCATCTTCCTCATTTGTTTCAAAGGGAAGAGGTGAGTTGGAGAGAGAGGAAGCAGGAGTGGGAGTGGGAGTGGGAGTGGGAGTGGGAGTGGGAGTGGGAGTGGGAGTGGGAGTGGGAGCAGGAGCCTCAGTAGGGGGAGCGTTTTTGCTGTTTCGAAGCCTGAAAATTTCTTTCAACAAAAGATCAAAGAGACCTTCGATGTTTTCTCCTTCTTTGGCTGATACTTCGAGGCAGGGGTATCCATTTTTCTAAATTGGGTTGAGAAAGAGAAGGAAGAGGATCAGAAATAAAAAGAAAAAAGGAAAGGAAAGAAAAATGTGGGATGGGAGGAAAGGAAAGGGTAGGGTAGGTAGGGTAGGGTAAGAAAAGATAAGGCCAATTTACCTGAGCAAAGGAGGCAAGTTCAGCTTTAGAAACAACCCGAGGAAGATCACTTTTTGTCCCAACAACAACCATGGGCAATTTCGCTATCAAAAACATCAAAATGTGTGGGAGGGAGAGAGAGAGAGAAAGAAGAGAGAAAGAAGAGAGAGAGAGAAAGAAGAGAGAAAGAGAAAAGAGATAGAGAGAAGAGAGAGAAGAGAGAGAGAGAGAGAGAACCTTCTGATCGAAGCTGATAAACTGCATTGACAAACATTTCTAAATCATCAAAAGAATCACGAGAAGTTAAATCGCAGACACACAAAAACCCCTCTGCTTCTTTCATGTACGAAACTGCCAGCTAATTTGTGGAATGTTAGCTCAAAGAAGAAACCAAATGGTCAAGGAAAGAAAAGGAAGGAAAAAGGAAGGAACTGAGGTATATTCAGATCGATGTTCAAGGGCATGTAAATCAAAAATATCGATTTCAATGAGAGAATCTAAAGAGAAAAGAGAGGGAAGGAAAGGAAACAGAGCAATTAACATAAAAATGAAGTTTTAAA
Organism: Paramoeba pemaquidensis; assembly: GCA_002151225.1. Lineage (NCBI taxonomy): Eukaryota > Discosea > Flabellinia > Dactylopodida > Paramoebidae > Paramoeba > Paramoeba pemaquidensis. The sequence continues at coordinate 12,977 of MUHK01001599.1, forward strand.
GTAATAATCGAGTTTCTTGGTACCATTAAAACAGAAGCTTCTGAGCAGAATCGAAGAGGGGTAACGTGAATTGGCAGAGAAAGAGCAATCAGTGAACCGGACAGAGAGAGCAGATTTTCCTGAACCTAAGAACAGAAGGGTGAAAAGGATGGAACACCAACACTAACACCAACATCAACACCAACACCAACACCAACACCAACACCAACACCAACACCAAACAACCTAAACAAAAAGAAAAACCTGCAGATCCAATCAAAACAACCTTGATAATCTCATCAATATTCCTATTTCTCGAGACAGTCAACCCATCCACCTCAGGAGCTGCCTCCACCATACTTCCCAGCCCACCCCCACGAGAACCCGATCCACTCCCAAACCCACTCTCCGATCCACTCCCAAACCCACTATCCAACCCACTCCCAAACCCACTGTCCAACCCATTATTATTGTTGCTCTCTGACCAGTCACTACTCATTCCTGGAACCCCCCAACCTCCCCTCGAAGTTGACTCCCAAGAGGGAGTAGAAGAAGAAGAAGTAGAAGAGTAAAGAGAAGAAGATTGAGAAGGAGCAGGAGAAGAGGAAGAAGGGGAAGAAAAAAAGGAAGAGAGATGGTCAGATTGGGTGGCTTGTTGATGAAAGTTGAGCGCTGCCATAGCTACAGAAAAGAAAAAAAAAGAGAGAAAAGGGAGGAGGAAGGGAAATGAAATGAGATGAGAAGGAGATTGAGATTAATTGGAGTTGAGATGGAGAGTGAATCAAGGATTTGAGTTGAAGCAAGGATCTTTCAACAAACCAGAATCAGGATTCTCAGTCAAAAAACTTGCCCCTTGCTTTGCCGTCTCTGGGTTGTCATTCAACCAGTGGGCACCCTGTTGGATTGTTTCTCTATTTTCATTCGCCCACTCCGCCCCCTGTTGGACCGTTTCTCTATTTTCATTCGCCCACTCCGCCCCCTGCTGGATGGTTTCTCGATTATCATACATATAATTCGCCCCCTGTTGGACCGTCTCCCTATTCTCATTCGCCCACTCTGCCCCCTGCTGGATGGTTTCTCGATTATCATACACATATTCCGCCCCCTGTTGGACCGTCTCCCTATTTTCATACGCATACTCAGCCCCCCGCTGGATTGTTTCTCGATTCTCATAAGCAACTTCAGCACCTTTTTTGGCACCATCAGCCACAACTTGTCGGTTTTCCCAGGCGGTGGAGGCAGCTCCCCCAATCAAATCTTCCCATTCTCCTCCGAACATTGTCGCCAATTCGTTGCTTTTGCGAGAACACCCATCATTTTTTATCGCCTTTTAAATCCTAGGGTATTCTTACAATTAAAATATTGTAGGAATCTGTAAAGATTATGAAAAAAAAAAGGCTGATGAAAAAAAATTTCCAATCCGGAAAAAATTTTCAATTTTTCGCCAATTGAGAAAATTCTGATGAAAAATTTTGAATTGTATCTCTCACTTAAGGAGGGTTGCAATCAGAGACGTCCATTCAAAACACTCTGTCGAAAGCCCGTTGCGCATGTTTTAGAGGCATTTAGTGAGAAATCGTGTTATGGACCATTTTGGACGTTTTGGGAGTGTTTTTGGAGCCTTTTTGAGCGTTTTGTGAGTGTTTCGTGAAGTTGGACCAAACGGGAGAGTTCACCATCTGACTGAGCAGCTTTAGTGAGAAATCGTGCCATTTTGGACGTTTTGGGGGTGCTTAACGGAGTGATTTGTGAGCCGTTGCGCTCTGTTTTAAGACAATTCTTAGTTTCCGTTTTTGGGCGTTTGTGAAGTTGGACCAAAGAAGTGACTGTCCAAACTATCTGACTGACCTCCTCTGAACAGTTCCTGGAAGCTTTGAATGATTTCTTGACGCCGAAATGAAATGCCACTTTTGAGTTATCGCACGATAACTTGTCCCTCAACGAAATGTTCTTTGGTCCCGTTTTTGAATACCATCTGGTTTTTGAGCATCGTCTGGTTTCCACAGACACAACCAGCACGGAAATCGTAACGGTTGTAACCAACCCATAAACAAGATATCATTTTCTTTGTTTTTCCAAATTTTTATTTAAAAAAAAAATACCGCTTTTCTCCAAACCAAACCACCAAAAAAAAAAAAAGTGTGTGGAGGAAAGGGGAGTTGCTGCAGATTCGTTTTTTTGTTGTGGTTCTTGTTCGATTTCCCAAGTTTAGATGCTGCACTCATGCCTGGTGAATAACTCTTGGCTAGAATGGAAGAGTTAGTTATCACTCAATTTTTTTTTTTCCCCTCCCCCTCCCTGATTCAACCCCTCCAACTCACCTCATTCTTGACCTTCAAAGTCCCCCCGCTCTTCTCAATCGCAATCTTAATTTCCTCAATCATCCCTTCCAAAGTCTTCACCCCATGGGCGGTATCAGGGGTAACAATAAACACAAGATACACCGGGGTGGAGAACAACTGAATCTTGACATCATACTCTTGTTCTTCTCCTTTCTTGAGCCCTGCTCGGAGGGCGGGTTTGATTGCTTCGATTCCTTCGTAGGTGAAGCATTGGACCTAGAAGAGAGAAGAAATGAGAAAGGGGAAAAGGAGGGAGGGGGGGAGAGGAGGAGGGGGAGGGAAAACAAAACAAAACAAAACAAAACAAAACAAAACAAAACAAAACAAAACAAAACAAAAAAACCAAAGAATACCTCAATATCGGCTTGAATTTTAACGGGGTGAACAGAAAGCCTGTGCTTGACGATCTTAAGGAGATCAGCTCTCACAGCATCAGGGAGATCCCCAGGGCAGATGCTCTCATCTTGGACCATTGCCTAAAAGTTTTCATTGTAAGTCTTTTATGTGAGTCTTCTTTTCCCTCTTTCTTTTCTTGTTCTGTTTCTTTCTCAAGATTTTCTTTCCTTCTTTTGCAAGACTTTTTCCAAACCTGGAAAGCATCTTGGGCATGACCGTACTTTTGGGAGAGAGGCCACCCAACCTTCTCATACAAGTCCAACAAGGGGAATTCTGAAGAAGAAGAGGAAGTATGTGAGAAGAGAAAGAGAAGAGAAAAGAAAAGAAAAGAAAATAAACCGTTGTTCTGAGCAACACGGCTGAGGATGCTGTGAACGGTCTTGGATTTTTTGTATCGCTCTTGGCAGTCGATGATATCATCTTTTTGAATCAATTTCTTGGAAAGATCGATGTATCCTGCGTGAATAACCCTGGTGAGAACCAGCATTCCCCAAATTTCCACCGGGAGAAAAAAAAAAAAAAAATGCACAACAAACCCTTCTCAGTGTCGACACGGAGAACTTGGAGAACTTCAATTCTTCCAACACGGATGTGCCTGTTGACAGATCGGATTCTCTTACGAGACAAGTTGGACAACAGAATAATTCCTTCCTGGAAGATGAGTTTGTTGTGAGATTCGCCACTTTTTCAATCTCTTTTCCATCCCACAAGAATCTTGAAAACATCCCCATCCACACCACAAGAAAAGAAGAACAAACCTTGTTGTTGTACTCCAAAAGCATCACGTACGCGCCGACATCGGTGACTCGGGTAACACGAACCATGACCAACTCATCGATCTCAGGGAACTCGTTTTCGTACATACGACAATCGATGAAAGGATTGGACTCCCTTTGCACCTCCAAGTTGTCGTACATCTGCTCCTCTTTTTCCCAATCGTCTAAATCCATTTTGTTTGGAGTGTGAAAAAACAGACAAGCAACAGCAGGACGCCTGAGCGAGTTGGTCGACGAAAGGGGGAAAAGCTGCTGTACCATCCTCAAGGATTCTTATAATTTTTATTCGAAAAATTCTTGGATAAATATTTGTTGGGCGAGATCCAAAGTTTTAGGATTATACAGGATTCCGTAAAGTGAGACTTTTTTTTTTTTGGCTTGCGTTTCTCTGACCTTTTTTCAGTCCACCCCCTTCGTCCCCCTTCTTCAGCATCATTCGATGATACTTAAAGAAAACTCGCCCACCCAATAAACATCGAACCCAAATTGTAAGCATTTGTTGCCTTTGAAATCAACGACTGCACCTGCCCCTCCACCGACAAAGGCAACACAGAATCAGCCTGCCCCTCTAAAAAATCTGTCACCTTCCGAACAATGGTCCGGGCATGAAGCGCTCCCCCTTCCTTCGTTTTTTCGGTCGATCGGTTGCCCCGTCCCCGACTGGACCTAGAATCTTTCTGCCACTCCGCCAGGGGATCGTGAACCAATGTCTCCAACACACTCAACAACGTGTCCTTATTCTCTCGAAGAATTCGCAGGGTGATCACACAAGATTTTTTGAAAGTCCCCTGGTACCCTGTGCATCCCATCCCGTCTACCAAATTGGGGGACAGCCGAAAGGGGACTCGCTCTGGGACGGTGAATTCCAAACCTCTCCAAAATAAACAATTAAAATCAACATGCATGCACTCCCCAGTCGTCGTCTCCATCAAAATGTTCTCTGTGTGCCGATCCCCCAGCCCCATCACACTCCCCACCATCGACATAACCGCCAAAGAGCGAGAGTACAAGGTCCTGGCAGAATACCAGGTCTGGGGGTCCTGAAAGTGGCGAAGAAACCAGCCATAAAACACTGGTGGCATGATTTTACAGCATCGGGTAAACTTCACAGGAGGCTTGCAAGATTTCTTCTGCCAAATCTCCTGCGTCATTAACCGATCCTTCCGATGTTTCCAACTCCCAAACTTTGTGCAATATTGCTCCTCCACCGCACTTCGAAAAGGAGACATATTTTGCACCCACTCCACAATCCCACAGTCCTCATTGAGTGGGATGACTGCATAAGTCCGGATCCGCAAACTCCTCTTTCGAGATTCTGGGTCTCGGTTGAGAAGCTTGTTGGTGATTTGCTCCACCTCCATGATTCGAGCATCCTTTCGCAGGGTGTCTTCTTTGATGAGAAGAGGGTATTCCTTGCCATCGCTCCCTACCACCGTGATTTTCTTGGGCTTTTGGAGAGATGGAAGGATCGAGACGGCATTGTTGAATTTGTGGATCATGATTGGGTTTTCTGGAAAAGGAACAAAGGTCGCACTGGAAGAGGAGGAAGAATAAGAAGAGGACAGAGAAGACGCACGAGACCTGCGAGTCATTCGAAGAGTGGTGAGCTGGGATTCAATCGGAATCACAACCTTCCCTTCCCATCGGTACAACTTGGGATATTCGATTTCCATTCTGAGCTCCTTCCTCTTATCCTCCTTCACAATCTTCGACATTGCCAAATTTTTGAGAATCTCAGAAAGACCAAGCGAATCAGCCAGAAGCCTTTGGTCAACCTCGTTCAAAATCCGGTCTGCTCGCTTCTTCCTTGCTTGGCTGGTTGATTTTGCAGTCCCAATGAAGCCCCAAAAGGATTGAAGAGGGTAGGTTTTTAACACCCCAGACAACAAATTTTTCAAAACCCGAAACACCTCTGTATCGGGGTGGCTTACGCGAGAAACCAGCTGAGGCAGGCAGGCCTGCCAGATAAACGGAGGCAACGTCTCACACAGCTCTTCCATCGTATCTGCCACCTTCTTCAGCGATTTTCCGTGTTTGTTTTTCTCCTCATCTGTCAGCCCCAAATCATCGCCAAACCAGAGAGTGAGGAGACGAGGGAGGGATTGGAAGAGGTGCTTTTGCCCAAACTTAAGCGAAAGGCCATAGTTTTTGATGGCAAGGGCGAGATAGTCTGCCGGATGGCCGACTTCTTTGAGATAAAACTTTCGAAGGGTGGCTCTTTGCTCCAAGTAGGGGGAAACGTCTTTTTCGTACGCTCTTGAGCTTGCGGCCTGTTAATATGGGCATAAGTAAGAGGATGATGTGGGGCAAAAAAAAGAAGAATACTTGAATGATTTTGTGGTAGTACTGAGCCAGAAGGAAGTAACCTTCCTCTCCATCTTTCCTTTCCTTGATTGCATCCTGATAGGTGGCAATGACATCTGGAGAAATGAAATGAGAATGAAAAAGAAAAAGAAAGACAAAAGAAAGTTGAGTTACCATCCATTGTGGCGTCCCCAGTCTCTTCCATGCATTTCCCTTTCAAAAGAAACCCCTTTGCCCTCACAAACACCCCCTCCACTCCCCCCCTTTCCTCCTCCCCTCTATTCAAAAACTCATCCAACTTTTGCAAAACGAGATACTGCTGCTCTCCCCTCCCTTTTAATAACTTAATCTTCTCCACCAAAAGTTGTGAATGTAGAAGCTTATCTTCTTCTGTTTTCGACTCCCCAGATACAAGCAAAGCTGTCCCCAGAGAGTGTGCAGAAGCAGCAAACAGCCCTTGACGTCTTGCCAACCTTCCAATCCTCACCCAGCACTTCTTAACCATGCGACTCAACTTCAAATGCACGGGACTCAAAAACGAGTTCCGCCCAATCCGCGCTGAAAAAACCGATTTTGATGATTGACGGTGCTCTACCGCACTCTTCAGCGCGGTCAACAACCCTATTCGCACACTCAACAGCTCTTCTCCCGTTTGGAAAAGGGGCTGAACTTCCTTCCATCTCCTTTCCCACTCCTCAGCAAGGTCGTCAATTGCTGTCTCGAAATTTTTTATCTGGGTGTGGTCTTCGCAAGAGGAAAGAAGGGGGAGGACAGAGTTGATTTGGAGCACTTCGTGTAGGGCAGACACACGAACAAGGTGAGGGTAGGACTGTTGGTAGGATTCAACACTGGCAGAAGAAAGCGGGATGGCAATTTTCTCTTTTGCTGCCACGACGTCAAGCTCAACCGCCCTTTGGATTGGTGAGAAAAATGAGTTTAAGAAGAAAAATCAAGGAAAGGGAGAAACAAACCTCATGTCCAACTTGCGGATGTTCAAAAGAGCAGAACCAACGTGCGAATGGAACCCTTGCAAGGACAGATTTTTTGCCGTCTGGGTCAAGTTGGAAAGGGTCTCCCATTGAGTAAGAGCGATGGCTGACTGCACCCCCAATTGCACAACACTCTCAAAATCCTCTCTTCTCCATTCATCCCGATTGAGACGAAGAGAGTCGGACAAAGATGTCAGCGAATCACCCAAAGAGGAGGAGGAGGAGGAGGAGGAGGATGGGGTCGATGAAGATGAAGAAGAGGAGGGAGATGGACTTTGGGGGTTTAAAGAAGGGGCAGAGGCTCGAACGAGAGAGAGAACAGTATCAGTATGACCTGACCAAAGCAAGCACCTCAGTCGATGGATATGGTGGAAAGGGCGGGCTCTTCCTGTTTGAATGCAAAGCTCGCAGTCACTCAAGCTGTCAACCCACTTGTCCGGTGTATTTGCAGTCATGTTTTCTTCTGCGATTACAAGGGTGAGGAGAAGAAAACAGAAAATGGAAAAAAAATGTATGTTCACACCTCCAACCACAGACGATTTAAAAATGTCCGTCCCGTAGAGTTCATCCAATTCATCATCCATCCCCTAAAGAGACAATTTGTGGTGAAGAAAAGAAAGGATAAGATAAAAAGGAAGGAAAAGAAAAGAAAAAAGATACAAGGAAAGGAAAGAAAAGAAAAGAAAAGAAAAGAAAAGAAAAGAAAAGAAAAGAAAAGAAGAAAAGAAAAGAAAAGAAAAAGAAAAAGAAAAACAACCTGAACAACCCTCCCTAGAATGAAAATATCGTCGGCCGTTATGTCCATGGCAAATGGTACTCTTCCCTCCCCTCTCCTCCCGCGCATGTAGAGCTCGAAATAAAGGAGCGAGCGAGCATGAGCCCCTACCCTCCTTGCAGCATGAGAGAGTTGATCAAGAGGAACACTTTCAATCATCGATTTCACACGCCTCCAGTGGGGGTGGAAGGTTACAAGTTCAAGCTTTTTCCGTGCAGATTTCTGCAAAAAAAAATGAGAAAGGAGGGCATGCACGGGAGGGAGAAGGGGAAAGAACATGGTATTTTTCATATCTGGCCGAGCTGGCTGTTTCGGCGATCTCTTGTTGGATATGGTCGTACTGGTCAGAATACACTTGTTGATCCTGCGTCCATTTCATTAACTCATCCAACATACAGAAGATCGTTTGGACTGCCATTTGTTGCATTTCCTCTTTCTGAAAATTCGTGTGAAAAAAAAGGAGAAAGGAAAGGAAAAGAAAGGAAAGGAACTTGAGCATGTTGGAGAACATTTGGCTCTTCCAAAGCCAACCGACACACCACAGAATTCATCTCCTCTTGAATTGCCTCCAAAATTGCGTTGTCCCCATGCAACCCCACACGCAACAATAAATGAGGGAGAAGAAACAATGCCAGTCGGCTGTCCCATTGCATCGCCAACCGGCAAGGAGCAAACATCTTTTGATGACCAGATGGCAACCGAGTGGCCAAATACACACTCCAATCTCCTATCCACTTCTGAAAGGTTTCTGAACGCTCAAAAAATCTCCCAAAAGGAGGGGGGTGCTGCAAGATCTGATATCTCGACGATAAAAAAGGAAACAACAAGGTCCTTTCGTCCTCCTCAAATTGACCCCAAACTTCCATTGCGGTACTATTTTCCTTGTTTAAAGAATGGGAGGTACAGCCGCAGACAGGAAGGAGCTCTTGGATGGCTGTGCCAGCAACGTTGCTCGCTTCTGTATCTGGGGCGGTGCGAATGAATTGGATGAGCATTTTGATGATGTTGATGACAAGTTTGACAGACACAGGTTCGTCGACCTCTTGAAAGTCAGAGAGATCCTAGTTGAGAGCGTTGAGAAAGGGAAAGGGATGGATAAAATAAGAAGGGGAATAAAACCTTCGTTCGTTGTCTAACAGATTGAGAATCACTACTGAACCGCCCCCCATCAATGGCACCAATCTCCCCAACACAACTGAGCATCGCCAACCTTGTTTTCGTCTCTCTGGCATCTTTGCATCCCTTCACAAGACCAAGAACAACGCTTCCCGCCAATTCTGATTCCCCACCTAGCGAAAAAAAAAAAGAAGAAAAGCATGGTAAGTTATTTTGGGGTCGTTTGGTCTTTGTACAAAAAAAAGGTCCTTGGCTACCTTGAGAAGCTAAAAAATTGTGAAGTTGAATCGAGTGAGTCTGCCACAACTCTCGGATCCTCTCCACCACCAACACTTTCATCCCCTCTTTGTTACAAGTCGCCAAGTAATCCCTCAACTGGACCAACTCCAACAGCCACGCTGGATGTTGCTGCTTTTGCTGCTGTAACAGCAACTTTTGCGAAGATCCCAGCTCCTCTTCCCTCGCTCGCTCCCAAGCCAACCGAAACCTTGCGAGGTGGGGAGTGTTTGGGACAAACGGGATGGTATGAAAAAATCCCCTCAGGTCTGCCTCCTTCTCAACAAAAATGTACTCAAAAGTGGACAACACCGTCGATAAAACCTGGGTCTCGCCTCTTCCCTCCTCTCCCTCCTCGGTGTTCTCCAAATAAGGCAGAAGATCAACGATAACATGGCTCAAAATTGGCCCCAAGTGTTCGATTTCGAGCTGAAGGATGAATTCATGCCAAGCTTCTGCAGCAGCTTCTCGGAGTTGGGTTTGTTCCATGGCAAGGCGTAGGGTTGTCATAATTTTGGGACGAACTGAAGAGATACGATGACCAATCATCCCAAAAAGGATGGTCAGGCTCTGAAGGGAGGCAAAAGAACAGGTGAGTCAAGACTGTAAAAAGGAAAAAGACAAAAAATAAAAAGTATTCTGACCTTTAAATGAGACCGCTTTTTCTGAATTGTACCCATCCGACCACTCAACAAAACCCGATCCAAAATCCACAACATCCACCCAGCCAAAATATTGCGAAACCCCTCGTCCGAAATCTTCCCGGCCGGAATAACAAACCCCTCTCCTTCTTCATCTGGAAATTGAGAAGAGGCAGAGGAAGAGGAAGAAGCAGACGAAGGGGAAGCTCCTTTTTTTGACCGATTCCGTTTCGATTTTCCAGGCTTTTGTGGGGTATCTTCAGCTTGCTTCTCTGCTTCTGTCAGAGTCGCGATAAAATAGAGTGCATCTTTCGTTTTTTCAAACTCAGAATTGGTCGATAATCTAGAACAAGAAGAATAAGAAAGGAGAGGAGAAATGGAGAGAAAAGGAAAAAACTCAAATAAACCTCTCCACCAGCAACATAATCAACTCTGTCCTTTGATGAGAAACCACCATTGGAACTGTGGCTGTCAAGAGTTGCGTCGCCAATACACTTAATGAGCCTAACATCTCCTGCTGGCGTGGGTGCAAAACCATCCGAAACAAAATTCTGGAGTGGTGCTTCAACAACATTAACTTTGTTTCCACCTTCAAAACAGATGCGATAGCAGAAATAACATCCCACTTCCCCTCCAAAATCATGGCTGGGAGGGCATCAGGGAGAGAGCGGCGAATAAAATCAAGGGCGCGGAGATTAAGAAATTCTGAAGAGAGGGTGAGAGAATGTGTAGAATGAAGAAAATGTAAAGCAAAGCAAACTAGCAGCCGCGAGCACGATCGGAGGAATAGTGGTGTTTCCTGAAGAAGACAAAACAAAATCTTTCATCAATATTGGATATAAATGCTCTCCGAACTGAGAAAAGAACTTCTCCCCATCACTTGGGCGTGTCGGCTCCTTTCCTTTTCCCTTTTCCTTTTCATCTTCTTCCACTATTTCTCGGGAATCATCCCCTCGGCTCCCGTGTATTTTACAAATAGAACGCAATTGTTTCTCGCAAATTGACTAAAGTAGAAAAGGGAGAAGGAGCGCAGTGAGAAATCTGGAAAGCAAAGGAGCTTTTCAACCTTCAAAACAAAGAAAAAAAGAAAACAACAAGGGAAAAAGAAACCTTCACTTGGCTTTCGCTGCAACTCAAATGCCCCAAAAGCTCTAAGGTGATAATTAAAATAATATCCTCCTCCACTGTCACTTTCCCAACCTCCCCCAAAACTGCTAAAACAGTCGCCAGCCCAGGCCGGCTCCGAGCCTTTGCCTCGGTCAAAGCTTTCCTCAGCACCTTAATCAAGTGCTCAGAGAAAGGAGGAAGAGAGAAGAGGGGGACAATAGGGAGAAAGGAATCCCGAACTTCTTTTTGAGGAGAAGAGAGATGAGAGAAGAGATTGACAAAGATAAGGGCGTTTTTACGGAGAGGGCTTGCAGGGAGATGTCTCACAAGCTTTCCTAAACAAAACCGAAAAAAGGAGCAACAAGCAGTTGCCTGGTAATTCCTTTTTTTTTCTTCCTCTTCAGTTTCATCATACAGCACCTCCCTTCTAGAACGAGAAACAGCCAGCAAAAACCTTTCAAGATTCTCATACACTCCAGCCCCTTCCCCGTGCCCCCTTCCTTGATTGTCCTCTTTTTGAGGGCCGAAAGCGTCCGGGCGATGAATCGGGGAAGAAGAAGAACACTCCCGGCATTGGAGAGAAGGGAGGGAAGGAAGAGTACGAAAGGAGGGAAGGGAAAGCAAATAAAAGAGCTCCCTCCGACGAGTGGCCTCCTTTCGCAGGCTAAGCACAGAAGGGGCCTTGGGGAAGAAAGTACGTGAAGAAGAGGGAACAGAAGATTTCCCCTTGAAGAAATCCCTCTTTGTCTTTCCACCAACCTTCTCAAAGGGGAGCTTGTAAACGAGAGCCCTCTGCACAGAACAAAAGTACGAGGGGAGAAGGTTGGAAGCACACATCAACAAAGCAAGACAATGAACCGCCCCTAACAAAAGCCTCTCGCTGCCTTGAAACAATCTCAACACTTCTGAAATAGCGAATGAAATTTCCTTTCTCATGTCCACCTTGGAAGAGCCATCCTGGTGTCCAATTTCCTCCTCTTCCCCATCAACCATCTGCATTGAGTCATCATTACCTCCAACAACAGTGTCGCCACCCTTCTTCCCTCCCCCTTCCCTCTTTTTCTTCTTCTTCTTTCCTCTTTCCCTTTCTTTTGAACCAACACAATGATGCAACGTAAAAAAAACAAAACAACGCAGAGCTACACTACTCACCTCCTCCTCGCTCCCTTCCCCTTCCTTCCTCATTCCGTCCAAAAGAAGATCCCGAGCCGAAGAGAGAGACAAAACAGGAACAACCACCACTTCTCTTTCGTACTTGGGAAAGAAAGACAAAATCTCATAAAATGCGCAACAAAGATCACTCCGTAACTTCGTTCGAAAAAGATGGAAAATGGACGAGACTGTGCTAATGGAAGCGACCCGAACAGAAGAAGGAACAACTTCCATCTGAAAGAACACACGGATTGTTGTCAACCACAACAAATGAACCTCCTCTCCACACAAGGACGAGCTTTCACGCATTTGTTCACAGAATCTCACACAAAAGGCTATCACTTCTTCAGAAAGTAACCCCGTGTATCTCCAGCACGACACAACACCCTTTACAGCCCTCCATTTTGAGAGATTAGACGGAACGTCTGTGAATTTACTCTGAAGTGATTCCCCTTGGTTTCCCAAAGTCCAAAGAGGCCCAAGTGTTTGAATGTAAGAGAGGAGGGCAGTTTCAAGTGATCTAATAAAAAAACAATGAGAAAGGAAAACGGAGAGGGCAGTTGAGGGAGGGGATTACCTTTTCACAACCTCTTTTGAAGAGGCACTTTGGAAAGTCCCTTCCAATGAGCAAACCTTCCAGCACAAATATTGAAAAAAAGGGTGAGCTTGCTCATATTCCAATAGAGGCACTAATTGCTCCCCCACCTGAGGGAGGAAACTCATTTCTTCTGCATTTGCACAAGTCACTCGCAGCACCGCCGACTGCAGGATTACATGTTAAAAAAAATTCCCCAGATTCTTCTCCAAAAAGAAACCAAAGAAAAGGGGAAAGAAAGAGAAAAGACAAAAAGAAAGAAAGAAACCTTCAGTGGGACTGGCATATCCCTCAAATTCTTTTCCAAAAAAAATGGCCAAGTGTTCCAATGGAGAAGGAGATGGGCAGGGTTGCTTGGTGCACAAAGCGACCACAATTCCAAACATAATGCCAAGCAAGGCAAAAAGTGGGTATTGGGGGTGTCGAGTGGGAAAGGGAGGGCAGGAAGAGAAGGAGGAAGAAAAGATAATGGGGTTCGAAAACACGAAGAAAGACGGTCGACCAAAGGGGGATTGAGAGGGAAATCTCTCCACATTTCGAGGAGACGAAGAAGAAGATGCCCGATTTGATCCAATGGGCCAAAAGAAGAAAACCTTGCTTCTTCAAGACTCAACAAATCTGCAAGGAGAAACAGAGGCGCCCCCATCTTTTCCACAGAAACTAACCGAAGAGAGGAGAGAAGAAGGGGAAAGAGGGGAGATGAGGGAGAAGTCCAGTACCCAGCCAGCTTGGGGCGAAGACCAATAGGTTCTCTCAATAGAAACAACAGAAAGAGAAGGAAGTTTGTGAGAGAAGAAGCATCCCGAAACTCGAATTTTTTGAAGTGACTTTGTTGCCCCTCTCCGGCTTCGAAGCAAAACCGCTTGGGAGAAGGAGGTGGGTTGCCAGGGGGCGGAGCACTCTTTCTCTTCTTTCCAGCAATTGGGAGGGGAGAAAGGTCGGAAATCTCAGAGATATCGGAGAGGTCGGAGACCATCCCACTATCCTCTGAAAGAAGGATCGAATCCTCATCAGCCGAAAGTGGGTTGTTTGGCTCGGGCCTCCTCTCCACTTTCACGGAAGAGGAAGAAGAGGAAGAAGAGGAATGAAGTTGAGCAATGTCTCCAAAGAAATCATCGCAATTGATCACAGCTGGATACTTTTGGTTTTCTTGTTCGAGAATACGGATGGCCTCTGGGAAGGCGGTTATTCGTTTTCAGTGGGTGCCTTTTTTGTTTTTCTGGCTTTTGATTTCAAACCTGAAAGAAGAGAAGTACAACCATTCATGATAGCAAAGAAATGAGAGGGGTGGTGCCGAAGCAAAAGAGTCAACAAAGATGCAGTCAATTTTCCAATCGGCTCAAAGAACCTATTATGTTTGTTTTGTTTTTGAAAAAAAGGGGGAGAAACAGAAAGAGAGAAAGAGAAAATTATTACCATTCGAATGACTGATCCATAAAATACCACAAGAGACGAACAAGCAAATCCCCGACCTGAACTCCCTGAAACATCCTCCCCTGGTTTTCGCTCAAGTTGACAAGAAACTCAAATACAGCCTTGGCTTCTCTCCGGTCATGAGAAGTTGGATTGTGAACAATCAAGTGGGTCACCTCTTCTACCCACTTGGGGAGAAGCTCTCGAATTTCTTCCTCGCATTCCTTTTCGCCTTTCTTTGAGTTGATAAGCGCTTTGATGGATCCCAAAATGCCCACCCTGGGCTTCGCCATTGGTGTTTTGGGAAAATAAAGATCGAGTGGACAAAACGAAATTTTGTTAAAAAAGAATACCACTTTTGTGTTGTTGTTTGGTGAAAATTGGCTTTTGTATGAAAATCACATACAAAATGGTTTCCATAAAAAACTTTCCCGTCGCCCTCCCAAACCGCCCCGAAACGCCTTTTGTCGTTCGTTTGGAGCTCGGGAAACATGGGAGAAAGCAAATCGCCAAAGAGGAAGAGGGACAGCGGGGACGCAGACACACCCAAAAAGAAGAGGAGGGGAAGCGAAGCCGATGTGAGCATGAGCGAGTCTCCCAGGAAGGAGAAAAAGGACAAGAAGGACAAGAAGGACAAGAAGGACAAGAAGGACAAGAAGGACAAGAAGGACAAGAACGAAGACAGCAAAGATGACGCCCAAATGAACATCTTGGAGAAAAGCGAGGCCCAGAGACCTTTTGCCAATTCTATTGCTTCCCCCATGGCTGATGCCAACGAGACCAAGAAGATTCTCAGCCTTGTCCACAAAGGTGCGTTTCCTTCTTTTTTCTGCTCTTTTCGATTGCTTTCTCTTTTTTCTCTTTTTTTCTCTTTTTCTCTTTTTTTCTCTTTTTCTCTTTTTCTCTTTTTCTCTTTTTCTCTTTTTCTCTCCTTTTCTCTTTTTCTCTCCTTTTCTCCTTTTCTCTTTTTCTCTCTTTCTCTTTGTCTTTGTCTTTCTCTTTTTTTCTCTTTCTCTCTTTCTCTCTTTTTCTCCTTTTCTCTTTTTCTCTCTTTCTCCTTTTCTCTCTTTCTCTCTTTCTCTTTTTCTCTTTTTCTCTCTTTCTCTCCTTTTCTCTTTCTCTCTCTTTCTTTTCTCTCTTTCTCTCTTCTTCTCTTTCTCTCTTTTTCTCCTTTTCTCTCTCTTTTTTTTCTCTCTTTCTCTCCTTTTCTCTTTCTCTCCTTTTCCCCTTTTCTCTCTTTTCTCTTTCTCTTTCTCTTTCTCTTTCTCTTTCTCTTTCTCTTTCTCTTTCTCTTTCTCTTTCTCTTTCTCTTTCTCTTTCTCTTTCTCTTTCTCTTTCTCTTTCTCTTTCTCTTTCTCTTTCTCTTTCTCTTTCTTTTTCTTCGTTCTCCTTTTCTCTCTTTTCTCTTTCTCTCTTTTTCTCCTTTTCTCTCTTTTTTTTCTCTTTCTCTCTTTTTCTCCTTTTCTCTTTTCTCTTTCTCTTTCTCTCTCTTTCTCTCTTTCTCTTTCTCTTTCTCTCTTTCTCTTTCTCTTTCTCTTTCTCTTTCTTTCTCTTTCCCTCTCTTTCTCTCTTTTTCTCTTTTTCTTTCCCTCTTTCTCTCTTTTTTTCTCCTTTTCTCCTTCTCTTTCTCTCTTTCTCTTAATTTGTTTTGTCTTACCTCCCTTTCCAGCTGCTGGAGACAAGCAAATCAGAAGAGGAGTGAAGGAAGTCGTTAAGGCCATCCGCAAAGAAGAAAAGGGGTTTGGATTTTATTTATTTAATGACCACACCATCAATTCCTGTCTCTGACTTTCTTTCCCTTTCCAGAATTTGTATCATTGCCGGAGATATTTCCCCAATTGATGTGGTCACCCACATTCCCGTTCTTTGCGAAAATGCTGGTTTGTTAAAAATCCACCCTCCCCACTCTCTTTCTCTCTCTCTTTCTTGATGATCTGCTTTGCCTTTGATTGACACCTTTTCTCTCCCTTCAGGGATCCCTTATGCCTATGTCCCCTCCAAAGAAGCTCTTGGGTTCTCCTGCTTCACCAAACGACCCACCAGTGTGGTGATCATCAAAGAGGGAGACAACTTCAAGAAGGACTACCAAAAGTCTTTTGAGTCTGTCAAGGCTCTCCGTGCCTAATTTTTAATTTGTTTTTCAGTTTTGCTTCCCCTTTTCCCATCCATGGCCCGATGAAATGGCCCTTTGTGGCGGTTTGATAGACCTGCGAGCGCTTTCGTTTTTTCCTCCTCTTTGTGGGAGCCCAAGAGCGAAACCAACGAATAAACACGTTCTGGTCAATTTTTTCTTTTTTTTTTCTCCTTTTCTCCTTTTCTTTTTTTGGGTGGGACAACAGAAAGGCAAAATTTCATCAAATCTTTTTCAGCCCGCCAAGATCGCCCCCAAAAATAGAACACATCGAGCCAATATTTTTCGCCACGTCATGGCCCAAAGCGATATGTTACACTGTTCTTGCAGTCGCGCAAAATTGGTGGTGATGGGAAGACCTCAGCAAGTTTGTGTGTTGGGCGAAGGAGGAGTTGGGAAGACGGCTTTGACAATTCGGCTTTGTAATGATCGATTTGTGGCGAATTATGAGCCAACGGTTTGTTCTTTTCCTTTGTGACTTTCTTGTTCCTTTCTTTCTTCTTCTCCTTCTCCTTCTTTGTCTTTGTCTTTGTCTTTGTCTTTCTCTTTCTCTTTCTATCCTACTCTTTCTCTTTCTCCTTTTCCTCTGGCTCTTCTTCCTTTTACAGCTTTTCTGATTTTTTCTCTTTCTATCCTTTTTTTCTCAGATTGAAGAAAGCTACAGAAAGCAGCTTTCGATTGATGGAAAAGCAGTAATGGTTGAAATCTTGGACACCGCTGGCCAGGAGGAATTTAAAGCACAGAGAGATGAATGGATTCGAGACAGCGACGGGTTTATCATCGTCTACTCTATCACATCTCGCTCTTCCTTTGACAACGTCAAGGAGATTATCGATGCGATTAGGCGAGTCAAAGAAGAGGAAACCGTCTCAATTGCGTTGGCGGGGAACAAGGCTGATTTGGACGACGAAAGGGATGTTTCCACCCAAGATGGTCAAGAACTTGCCACTCAATATGGGGCTAAGTTTCTTGAGACAAGTGCAAAAACGAGGGTGAATATCCAGGATATCTTTGTGGAGGTGGTGAGATTGATTTTGTGCTCCAAAGAGGAGATCTGTGATGAAAATACTCCAACCGGGAGGAAGAAGCGAGGCTGTGTTCTGCTTTGATTTTTTTTTCTTTTCTTTTCGCGGATGGCAAGGCTAAGAGAGAAGCCTCTTCACTTGAAGCAGCTTGCCAGAACTGTACATTATTTTACTTGATTTGTTTGTGGTTGAATGAATCGGCCTATTTATGACATCTATTATTGCTTTTTATTTGGTTTTGTATGTTTTTATTTCCTTTTCTTTCCTTTTCTTTCTTTTTCTTTCTTTTTATTTCTTTTTATTTCTTTTTCCTTTTCTTTTGGTTTCTTTTTCTTTGTTTTTCTTTCTTTTCTCTTTTCTCTTTTCTCTTTTCTCTTTTCTCTTTTCTCTTTTCTCTTTTCTCTTTTCTCTTTTCTCTTTTCTCTTTTCTCTTTTCTTCAGAAATGTTTTTTCTTGGAGACTTCGTTCTTTTTATGTACAGCGCTTCATAAATAACATGGTTTTTGGGAGAGGAAGATAACGTCAACAAATCGAACAGGAACCAGACTCTTCGTCCACCTCCCCAATTTTCAGAGAGCGGAAAATTTTGTGTGCGGTCGCAGAATGAAACTCGAAGTCTGTGGTGACATCTTTCCCCGCCCTCCGTAAGATGGCTCGGGGTCCAGCAGGGTGTTCGTGGAGATACGGCGTTGCATTGTAAACATTCCCGTTTGCTATCAGCCAACAATCGTCTCGTGTGTTATGGGTTGCGACTTCCTCCCTTGTGTAAAGCGGGGTGTTGTAGAAAAAGGATGTCTTGCGGGGGGGCGAAGGGGTGGTGGAGGAGGGGTTGGAGAGGGAGGGAGGGAGGTCGTTGTTTTGTTGCTCTTCAATGCTCCAGGAGGAAGAGGCAAAATCATAAGACTGGAGACTTTCAGAGGAGGATTGTTTGGAGGTCTTGGCGAGACAATCGCAGTTGGCGACAGAAGTGCAAATGCAGCCACCAGAATCTCGGTCACGATCAGAAAAACCACCATGTAGAGGAAGCCGCTGGTTGAGATCTTCGATATCGATCTCCATCTTTGTTATTGTTTTCTCGAAAAACAAAAGATGGGATGGGCAGCTCTTGGGGCAAAAATCCCCAGGGCAGGGCGAAGAGCGAGCCTGGGGGTGCGGCGAACAAAAGAAAACGAAAAGGGCGGAGAAAAAAAAATGCCTCCGGACGTCTTTGGATGTCCAAAAACATATTTTTTTGGGAATCTGCGATTCTGTTTCGTTCTTTGTGTTTTCCCCAAGATTTTGTTTCGTTCTTTGTGCTTTCAATGACGCCACAGAAACTGAGCTTGGTCTTGAAGACTATCACAAAGCCATTCACCCCGTTCTCCGAAAATTGAATTCCACCCCTTTCCAGTGCCCCCTGGTTTATTGTTATTGTTGTTGTTGTTGTTGTTGTTGTTGTTGTTGTTGTTGTTGTTGTTGTTGTTGTTGTTGTTGTTGTTGTTGTTGTTGTTGTTAATCAGGACTGGAAAAAGAGTTGCGATATGAAGAGGAGCAGTCTCTCCCATCGCTTCGCTCTGGTGGGGCTATTCTCCGTGGACCGATAAAGCACAGTGCACCGGTTGAATTGAAACTTCCATTGCCAAACAGGGAAAAAAATTTCGCAAAGCATTGTGGGCAATGTATGATTATCTGAAGATCGAGAAAGAAAACCGCCATGCCATCTTCCCAATGTTACTCCATGAGGAGAGTAAAGAGGGCGAGGAGGGTGAGGAGGAGGGTGATGAGGGTGGGGAAGAATACTCATGGTCTCAATGCTTCCAGTCAATCGGAGTTTTGGCCAATGCTCATCCCTGTCCTGAGACAGATGCACCGAGCCACATAGGTGGCTCCTAAGTCAGGAATGAAGTGGGTATATTTGTCTTAGGTCATATGGCTTGCCAAAGTTGAAGTGGGGACTCCATAACACTTTCCACTTTTCTGTTTCACTTTGAGTACATTACTCATTTTATTATTCCATTTTTGCCCCCAATAGTTCGATTTTTTGATTTTTTCCTTGGCGGGTGATTACTTTTAAAACGCACAGAAACGGTCTCCCCACAAAAACCCCTTTCCTCTCTTCTTTCTCAGACCTTCTTCTCCAACACTGAACCAACAACAGCCCTCCAGGCTCCAACCTCCTCTTCTTTCTCAGCCGTCAAGCAATAAATCCTATTTGTTCGAATCAAACGTTTTGTCCTTTTGGCTGTGCTCCCCCCCTCCCCTGCCGCCAACTCAATTTTCCCACAAAAATTAGCCTCGAAGAGAAAGAAAAGATTTTTGGCTGTGGAGAGCTAAAAATGAACACAACAAAATAATAGTCATGATAATAAAATGAAAACAATCACTTATGCAACCAAATATTAAGCTGGTTTGGTGGTTGTGGTGAATTATGACACACAAAGACCCCAACCATTTCTTAAAAAAAAACTTGAACTTCTGGTTCAAATTTATTCTTAAAGCAATTTTGGTGCTCCTTCCCCTCAGACAAAAAACAGACAACCGTTTTCTACTCTCTCCTCACCCTTTCTTCTCCAACACCGAACGAACTGCACCCACCACGCTCCTTTCTTCTTTTTTCTCCTTCTTTCTTTCTCTTTCTTTCTCCTTGTTTCTATTTTTCTTTCTTTCTCCTTCTTTCTCTTTCTTTCTCTTTCTCTCTTTCTCATAAAATGACAAAGAATTTAAATTATCAAAACAGCAGAAACTAAACATTTACAGTTACCTCAACTGCCTCCTCATCACTTGTCTCTTCTTTTTTCTCTCCTTCTTTCTCTTCTTTTTCTCCTTCTTTCTCTCTCCTTCTTTCTCTCTCCTTCTTTTCTTGGAATCTCCAAGGAATAGGGCACGATGGGGGCTGTGGGGGAGGGCTGTTCTTTTTCTTGGTTCAAATTTATTAAAGCAAAAGAAAACACACCGCTCACACTTTCTTCTCCAACACTGAATTAACAGCACCCATCCACGCTTTAACCTCCTCTTCTTTGTCAGCTGTCAACAAATAAACCCTGTTTGATGTTCGAATCTCAAAAGTGTTCGCCTTTTGGCTATGATCCCCCACCTCCACCCCGGCCACCAGCTCAATTTTCCCACAAAAATTCGCCTCCGTTGGATCTTTTCCTTTGTAATACGAAATTTGAGTTTCATCTAATTGACACCACCTCTTCTTCCAGTTTTTGAATCCCCCTCT
>MUHK01001609.1:14604-30962 GCA_002151225.1 Paramoeba pemaquidensis
TTTTTTTCCTCTGTGTGTGTGTGTGTGTGTGTGTGTGTGTGTGTGTGTGTGTGTGTTGAACGGCCCTTTTTCTCTTGGACGGCCCTCTCTCTTGAACGGCTCTCTCTCTCCCTCTCTTTCTCTCTTGAACGGCCCTCTCTCTCTCACTGTGTCTCTTTCTTTCTTTCTTTTCTATGCGCAGGGGAATGATGTTGAGGATGTGGTTGTTGGATTTGTTGGAAAGTGACCCTGAGGTCCATAAAGAACTTCTTGAGAAATATGGCATTGAGAAAATGAAAGCGGTTTGTTTTATGGGAAATGTGCCAAGAAATATCAACCATTCTAATTCTATGATTAGGAAGTTTTTGGAGTGCAAACAAAATTCCATTTCATCAAAAAAAAACAATGCAACAACCCAGTTCGCTTCCCACTGGTACAGTTCCGTAGGAATGTAATGGAGCCAAAGGAGGGAAAGGAGGGGGGGATGAAGGAAGTGATCAAGTCTGTACAGATTCCTATACTTCCTCTTTTGTTTTCCAGTGAGGTGGTGGGGGTCGGAGTGTGTTACAGGCTACACATACCGTTAAAGACAGCTTACGCTTTAACAATGCATAAAAGCCAGGGAATTACTCTTGAGGTTTTTTGTTTGTGTGTTTGTGTATTTGTTTGTTTGTTTGTTTGTTTGTTTGTTTGTTTGTTTGTTTGTTTGTTTGTTTGTTTGTTTGTTTGTTTGTTTGTTTGTTTGTTTGTTTGTTTGTTTGTTTGTTTGTTTGTTTGTTTGTTTGCTTGCTTGCTTGCTTGCTTGCTTTTTAATAATATCAAAATATTTTTTTCTTGCAGTCAGCAAAAGTCTCCCCAGAGAGGGTTTTTGAGGAGGGACAGACCTATGTTGCTCTTTCTCGTGTCACTAGCCTTCAATCTCTTCATCTTCTCACCCCTCTTTGTCCTTCTCAAATCCGACCCCCCCCCTTTGCTGTTCTTTTTGACTCAGAAATGACAAAGGTTTTGTTTGTTTTTGTTTTTTTGTTTGTTTTTTCTTATTTCAAAACAGTGGACCAAGACCATGCGCGAACTTTCAAGCGCCCTCAACGACCCCAGTTGGCTCCAAGAGGTACCTCCCTTATCCCTTTTTTTTCCTTCCCCCCTGACCTCTCTCCTTTCCCTCTTCCTTTTTTCAGGGTGTATCATCCTCTTTCAATCGCCTCAACGGCATTGAGACCAACCTCCTGGGGTCCCAGAAAGCAAGGGCG
Organism: Paramoeba pemaquidensis; assembly: GCA_002151225.1. Taxonomy (NCBI): domain Eukaryota; phylum Discosea; class Flabellinia; order Dactylopodida; family Paramoebidae; genus Paramoeba; species Paramoeba pemaquidensis. The sequence goes on from MUHK01001609.1 coordinate 15,834, forward strand.
GTAAAAAGAGCGAAGAGAGAGATCCAAAAAATTATGGAGGTTGTCAGCCCTGATTGGAGGAGACCAAGAGAGGAAGGGGGGACGCTGACGTACTTGCCTCATTGGAGGGTGTTCAAACCATCGATGAAGTCTTGAGATCTTGTCATTAAAAAAAACACACCCGATTTTGCGATTGAATTTTTGTGTGCTGTGTTCGGGCCTAGAATAGGCACAAACGCAGCACAGTTTGACCATTTTTAGTCCCAAAATAAGTGTTTTCAAATATGGAAATGATGACGTGCTCCAGGGAAAAGGTGGGAAAATTGGTGGGTTTTGGCGGAGAAATTGGGTTTTGTTTGTTGTGTGGTTTTGTTTGTTGGCTGCTGCTTCTTCTTCGACTTGTCTGTCGACTTGTTTTGAGGAACCTCCACCATCTCTTTCCCCCACTCTTTTCCTACCTTCTTCCCTTCCCTTCTGATTGCTTTTTTTGAGAAAAAATGAGCTTTTTGCGACTTTTTGGTTTTCTCTCTTTCTCTTTCTCTTTTTCTCTTTTTCTCTCTTTCTCTCTTTCTCTCTTTCTCTCTTTCTCTCTTTCTCTCTTTCTCTTTCTTTATTTCTTTCTCTTTATCTTTCTCTCTCTCTATTTTTTTTCTGACCTCTCTTCCCCACAACAACCCCAGGTTTTACCAGAAAATCAAACAAAAAGGGGGCTGGCTCTGAGGAGGAGGTTGAAGAGGATGAACAGGAGGAAAATGACCCAAATTTTATTGCTTTGCAGATCTCTGCAAGAGAAGGAAATGTTGAGAATGTCAAAACAATTTTGGAGTTGTATCCTTCTTATCTTCATTGTCGAGATGTGGTTAGTTTTTGTTGGTGGTGGGGTGGTTGTTTTGTTGTTTGTTTGGCTCTGTATTTTGGTTTGGTTTGTTGTCGTTGATTGGTTTTAAATGTTGAGAATGTCAACAATTTTGGAGTTGTATCTTGCTTATATTTTTTTTCAGAAAAAAAGGACAGTGTTACACTGTGCCGTTCAAAGAAATCGTCTTGGTGTTGCTGAAGTGGTCTTGGCAGCTGGGATCGACCCCAATCTCCTCGCTTTGGTTTTCTTTTATTTTTTATTTTTTTCCCTTCTTCTTCCTCATTCGTTTCCCAAGGAAAGGAAAGTATCCCCTCTTTATCTTGCTGCACAAAATGGCTCAACAGAGATGGTTGAACTGTTGCTTCATTATGGTGCTGAAGTCGATCTTCGCAATATTGTTCTCTTCCCTTTCTTTTCTCTCTCTTGAACGGCCCTCTCTCTTGAATGGCCCTCTCTCTTGAACAGTCCTCTCTCTCCTCACATCCTTCTCCCTCTCCCTTCTCCTGCTCTCCCTCCAGAATGGAGCAACACCTCTCCTGAAAGCAGCACAAAAAGGTCACATTAACATTGTTGGCTTGCTTTTGAAGCATCAAGCTTCTGTTGATGCTCGTGATAATGTTTTTTTTTTTGTTGCATTCTTTAATTTGCGAATATTTCTCATGTTATTTTAGTTAGGATATTGGCCAATGAGTGCAGCAATGAATTATCCTAAAATAATGGATCTTCTTCTTCAATTTGGTGCGGATGTTCATCTCACAAATGCTAAAGTAAGTTATTTGTTTTGTTAGTTTGTTTTGTTTGTTTTTGACTCTCCTTTCCTTTACAAAAAAAAAAAAAAAGAACCAAGCAACCCTTCTTTATTCTGCTTCGTCAGCTGGTTTAGTGGAAATAGCGCTTCTTCTATTGCGCCACGGAGCGGATGTAAATTCCCCAAATAGGGTTCTAATTTTTTTCTAATTGTTTCTTTTGCTATCAATACTTTTTTATTTGACTGTTATCTTCTCGTTCTTGTTCTTCTCCTTCTTTCTAGAATGGGGCTTCTCCTCTTTTAAAGGCCAGCCAAAAAGGGCATGAAGATATTGTGCGGCTTTTGGTGCACCATGGAGCTGATCTAAATTGGAGAGATTTTGTTTGTTTTTTGCTTTGTTTTTTGCTTTGTTTTGATTTTTTTTTGATTTTTTTTTGTATTTTTTTTCTTTTTTTTTGTTTTTGTTTTTGTTTATTATTATTATTGTTGTTGTTCATTTGTTCATTCCCCCCCCTTCCCTCAAAAATCACCTCAGAAAGGATTTTTTCCTCTGTATGTCGCAGTTCAAAAGGGCCATAGAACAATCATTTCTTTTCTTTTGGAAAAAGGAGCTGATATCCACCAAGTAACCCATGTATCTCTCTTTCTCTCTCCCTCTCTCTTTCTCTCCTTTCTCTCCTTTCTTTCCTTTCGCTCCTCCCTCCCTCCTCATTTGAACCTTACAGTATGGTGCTACTTGTTTGTATTCAGCAAGTTATGAAGGAAGGAGCGATATTGTCATCACCTTATTGCAACATGGAGGAAGAGATGATCTTGATCGAACAACAAAGGTTGATGTTGTTGATGTTATTGTGCGTGTGTGTTGTGTTGTATGTGTTTTGTGTGTTTTGTTTCGTTTTTTTTGTCTTTGGTTTTGTGTTTTGTCATTATTTTTTTTTTTTTTATCCCCCAAAATTCCTTCGTTCACTCGTTATTTCTCCTTCCCTTCGCCCTTCTCTTCTTCTTTCCCAACAAATAGTTCTCAGAATCACCTTTATTCATCGCAGCAAGAAGAGGACACAAAGAAGTCATGAAAATACTGATAGAGTATGGTGCTTCTGTGGCTCTTTTTAATCATGTTTGTGTTCCATTCTTGTTATTGTTATTTTTGTTTTGTGTTGTGGGTGCTAGATTGAATGAAGTTTTGACTCTTTTCCATTAAAAAAAAAAACTAAAGAAAGGAAAGACGGCTTTGGACTGTGCCATTGATCACAAAGACAAACTAATGACCCAAATGCTCCTTTCAGCCCCCCTCTCTCAGGTCCTTCCCTCTTCCCTCCCTTTTTTTCTTTTACTTTCCCCCTCCCTTACCCCTCCTCCCTCCCTCCACAGGAAGTGTGGGGAGTATGGAACGAACAAAAGAACAGCTCTTTGTTTGGATGGCTTTCTTTTGAAGAGACAAAATTAGTGACCGAGCTTCTTCTCCCCCCTCCTGCACCTGAAAAGCCTTGGTACACGCTCATTCAATGAAATATTGTTATTTTTTAACATTATCTTCAATGTTGAAATGTTGTAAAAAAAAATGTGAATGTTGATTTATTGAAAATCCCGTTTTATTGAAAATAAAATTTGGAAAATTGGTTTTGTTGGTTTTCTGAGAAAACTTTTCTCCCTCCTCTCCCATCGGGGACAGGGAATTTTTTTGGGGACGCCAGCAGAAAAGCCATGAAAATGGGATGGGGACAGGGAATTTTTTTGAGTCGCGAGGATATCCTCGGATTTTGGGAAAAGCAAAACTAAACGAAACAAATTCCCCGTCCCAAAAACAAATTTTTTTCATGGTTTTTCTGACACATTCGATATCCTCGATGATCCTCGCAACCCCAAAAAATTCCCTGGCCCCTATGCTTGGGGACGTGGAATTTGTTTCATTTGATTTTGCTTTTCCCAAAATTCGAGGATAGCCGCAAAAAAAATCGCCCCCATCCCGTTTATACCCCCATTTGCTGTCCACAGCAACCCGATGCAATCTAAACGCTGCAATGGACCGATTACACGTCATCAATCTTTTTTTTCGATGTCGCCAAGACGTTTTTGTCAAAAAAAACATCTGTTTGACGTTTGGAAGGGACCCCACACGAAAAAAGCGCGGTTTGGTTGGGGTTGGGGTGATTGTGAGTTGGTGATTTCAAAACACACTCAGACACACAACAAAAGAAAAGATGGCGTTTGGGGGAGGATGGAATCCGATTCGTATTGCAGGGAAGTCTCCTCTTCCTAGATCTGGTCATGTTGCTGTTGAGTACATGGGAAAGATTTTCGTGTGGGGCGGTTCTGTTGATGGGAAAGATTCCCCTATTGATTTGTGTGTGCTCAATACTGGTAATTCTTTTTTGTGTGTCGAATTCTCTCTTTTTCTCTCTTTTTCTCTCTTTTTCTCCCTTTTTCTCTTTTTCTTTTTTTTGTCTCTCTTTTTTCTCTTTTTCTCTTTATTTTTCTTTTTCTTTATTTCTCTCTTTTCCTCTACTTTTCTCCTTTTTCAGCCACTCCCCTTCTTCTCACTCACCATCCCCTCCCCAGCTGGTCTCAAGTCCTGGAATCAGCCAAAAACAACAGGAAGACCACCCACCGCTCGTCATGGACACAAAATGGTGTTGGGAGATAAGAAGTTGTATTTGTTTGGTGGGAAGGGGGCTTCTTACTTTAATGATATGTATATTATGAATTGCGCAACACTTGCTTGGCAAAAGCCTCGAATTACTGGTTTTTTTTCTTCTCTCTTTTTCTTTTCTATTTCTTCTTTTTCTTTCTTTCTTTCTTTCTTCTCTCACTCTTTCTTTTCTTCTCACTCCAATTCTCTACAGGAGCGCCCCCGATGATGAGGACGGATCACTCCCTTGCCATCTTCAAGAGTCAACTCATCATTTTTGGAGGTTGTTACCTTAACAAGGCCTTCAATGACGTCTCTTTGTTCGCCACAGGTTTTCTTTTTTCTCGCAACAATTTTTGTTTTCGTCCCCTCATTAACGCCCCTCCCTCCCCCTCCAGGAACCAACTCCTTCTCTGCTCCCAAAGTCAGCGGAGAGGCCCCCTCCCCCCGCTGGGGCCACACTGCTCACGTGGTGGGGACGAAAATGTACGTGATTGGGGGGAGAGATGCCAAGACGATGTTCAATAACGTCCATGTGCTTGATACGGCTACTTGGGAGTGGTCGGTTCTTGAGACAGCGAACGCTGTGGCTCCCAGGTCGGGGCATACCTCCTTTGTTTACCAGAAAAAAATTTGGGTGTTTGGGGGAGAGGGTCCTGGGGGGATGGTTAGCGAGAATGTGCTTGTGTTGGATGTGGAGGCCGGGTCGTGGGAGGAGGTGGAGAGGATGGATAATATGCCTTGTGGGAGGTCTGGGGGGGTGTTGTCGTTGGTAGAGAAGAAGAATATTGCTTTTTTGTTGGGGGGGGAAGGAGGGGGGGATGTTGTTTCCATCTCAACTTTGGATTTGAAGGATATTCAACTGAAGAGTGTCAAAACCACGGCAGCTGATTTTGGGGGTTCTGCAGCAGCTTCTTCTCCTCTTCCCAAGAAGGTAGCTCCTCCTTCTTCTCCTGCTGCTGCTCCTGCTGCTGCTCCTTCTTCTCCAGTTCCTGCTCTTACGGTTACAAAGAAAGAAGAGGTTACGAATAGTCCTGTTCCAAGTCCTCGTGGGGGTGGGAGTGGGGAAGGTGATGATCGTTCTTCCGAGTTGGCAAGGTTCTTTTTCTTTTTTTGATAACATTTTTGTTTTTGTTTTTGTTTTTGTTTTTGTTTTTGTTTTTGTTTTTGTTTTTATTTCCTCTTATCCCCTCCCCTTTCTTTTAACTCTCTCTCCCCCCAGACTAAGAGCTGCCCTCCAACAACAAAAAGCGGCCGCTGCTAAAAAAAAAGAAGAAAGAGAAAAAGCCCAAGTCGAAGCTGCCGAAAAGATTGCTGCTCATGAAGAAGACAAGCTCAACAAACAGATCATTTCTCTCAAAACTGACCTTTCTACCCTGAAAGCTCAGTCCTCGGACCAAATTTCTGACTTAAAAGCAAAGTTGGCTGCTCAATCTACTGCTTTTGAGAAAGAGAAAACTGAGCTGCAAGCTGCTGCCGCGTCTGCCTCCTCGCAGGTGAAGGACGATGGGAGAGTTGCGACGTTGGAGACAGAGAATGACGGGTTGAAGGCGAAAATCTCTGATTTGGAGGGGAGGGTGGCATCTGCTTCGGCGGGGGATGGGGAGATTAAGGAGAAGGAGAAGGAGCTGGCTTTGGAGAATGCAAAGCTGAAGGAGAAGGAGAAGGAGTTGGCTGGGAAGGTGAGAGCGTTGGAGCAGGAGGTGGCGGAGGTGAGGGTTGGGAAGGATGGGGAAATTGCAGAGTTAAAGAAGAAGAAGGCGTCGTTGGAGGAGCAGGCGGGGGATGCGGGGGGTAAGGTGAGCGAGATGAAGGACCAGATTCGGGATTTGGAAAGGAAGAAGGGAAGTTTGGAGGAGGAGTTAGAAAGTTCGAAGTCTTCTTCTTCGTCTTTGGAGATTCAGGTTTGATTTTTTTGTCACCTTATTTTCTGTCTTATTCTCACTCTACCTCTTTCCTCCTTCCCTTTCTCTCCTTCCCCCTCTTCCCCCCCTCCCACCAGGTCGCCAGCTTAAAAGAAGAAATCTCGAACCTTACTAAGTCTGGATCGGAAGCCACAGAGGAGGCCTCTTCTCTTCAACAAAACCTTGCCTCTTTGGAGGAGAAGGCCTCTGCTGCTGAGAAGAAGTTGGAGTCTGCGAAGGAAAAGCTTGCTTCTGAGCAGGAGAAGGCGGCTCAGGTGATTATTTTTATTTTCTCTTTCTTTTAATGAAGGGATTGGAAACTAATCCTCAATCACAAAACACATTACAAACAAAACAAAAACCTTTTTTCTCATTCTTTCTTTTCTAGCTTCTTTCTGAGAGAGATGAACTCAAAGAAAAAGTTGGAAACCTCGAAATTGAGAAAGATGCTGTTATTCGCGGTAAAGAAGATCTCGAAAAGCAACTTGAGTTGGTGAAGATGGAGTCCTCCAGCCGAGACCAGGAGGAAGCCCAGGTCGCCCAGCTTGCCACTCAGGTGAGAGAAGGGTTGGCAGAGAAAGAGATGCTTCAACAAGAGCTGGATACCTTCAAGAGCCGAATTGTGTCATTGGAGGGGGATGTTGTGAAGAGAGATGAGGAGATCTCGCAGTTGAAACAAGAGGTTGAACACTCGAAGGCTGAGTTGGAGACGTTGGTGGAGGAGAAGGAGAGTGTGAAGCAGAAGGGAGAGGACGAGGTGAAGGGAGTGAAGGCGAGGTTGGCGGATATGATGACGGATTACATGGATATGAAGGACCAGGTTTATTTTTTTCCCTTCAATTTTCCCTCCCTCCCACCTCCCATGGCTCACTCCCCAAAAGGTCTCCAAACTCGAAGGCCAAGTTGCAGCATCTGCAGGAGACGCAGGAGAAGTGGATGCACTTAAAGAAAAACTATCGACTTTGGAGAACTTGCATCAGGCTGCTGAGCAATTCGCTCAGGAAGCTGCGAATGATAAGCAAGATTTAGAGACTGTTGCTGCTCAGCTTCAAGAACAAATCGAAGAGGTTTTATTTTTGTTTTGGGAGGGAGAAAGAAAAAGAGAAAGAGAAAGAGAAAGAAAGAGAGAGAGAGAGAGAGAGAGGGCCGTTCAAGAGAGAGAGAGAGAGAGAGAGAGAGAGAGAGAGAGAGAGAGAGANAGAAAGAGAAAGAGAAAGAGAAAGAGAAAGAGAAAGAGAATGAGAAAGAGAAAGAAAGATTTTTATTTGTTTTCTTTTCCTTTTTCTTATTCGACTGGTTTTTCTTTCAACAGTTGCAAAGCAAGAACAAAGAAATCCAAGTCAAACTTACAGTTGCCGAAAAGAGAGCCGCCAGTGGTGGAGGAGGTGGTGATGCAGCCAGCTCTGCTGAGTTGGACGAAATGAAGGAGAAGTTGAACGAGAGGAACCAAGAGATTGAAAGGTTGGAGCAAGAAGTGGAGCAGTGGATGGCTGCTTCTGAGCAGCTCCAGAAGCTTGGAGAAGATGCTGTGAATGAGATCCAAGAAGAGTCGGATCGATTGAGGGAGGAGTTGTTGCAGTGGCAAACGCATTACGATGATGAAGTGAAGAGAAGGAGGGAGGCTGAGGCTGAGTTGGTGAATTCTGAACAGAAATTGAATGATTTGGACAGCATGTTGTCTCGTTTGATGGGTTGAGAGGAGCTTGAAATTCGGTCCAATGAACCCTTTTTTTCTGTTTTTTTCTTTTTTTTCTCGGATTCCTAAAAGTAATTAATTATAAGAATCCGTAAAAAACAACCTCTTCACTGAGCATCATTTTCGTTTTTTACCAATGGCTAACTGCCTTCTGACTCGTTGCCCAGACGGGAGAGGGAGAACCCTTTGGTTCTCTTCTCGAATCATCACCTCTTCTGAGTTCCAAACCAAGTTTTATGAAGCCGAGGGGATCCCTCCCTCTCTGCAACGTCTCTCTGTTCTGGGCGATGTGCTAGATTTGGACGAAGTGATGGAAGTGAAGGTTGGTCTTCGTCTTCTTGGCGGGAAAGGAGGGTTTGGGTCTCTGCTTCGAGGTGGAAACCAAGGAGTGAAGAAAGTGGTGACCACCAACTTTGATGCTTGTCGTGATCTGGATGGAAGGCGACTTCGACACACGAACAACGAGCGGAGGTTGCGAGAGTGGGATGAAGAGCAACAAGAAGAGAGAACCCCACAACAAGAAGAGAAGGAATGGATGGTAACCAAAAAGGAAATTGAAAGCAACGAGAGGATTCGAAAGCATCACGAAGAGAAGGATATTGTGTTGGATGGGATCAATTGCTCGTTGAAAGATATCAGAGAGGTGGTCGTGAAAGGGAAAAAAAGAGAAAAGAAGGAAGTGGAGAAGAAAGATGATGACCTCAACCTTGATGATTATGGGTTTGATTCCTTCTCTGATGATGAAGAAGAGGAGGAGGAGGAAGAGGAGGAGAAAAAGAAAGAAGAAGAAAAGAAAGAAAAAAAGAAAGAAGAAAAGAAAGAAGAAAAGAAAGAAGAAAAGAAAGAAGAAAAGAAAGAAGAAAAGAAAGAAGAAAAGAAAGAAGAAAAGAAAGAAGAAAAGAAAGAAGAAAAGAAAGAAGAAAAGAAAGAAGAAAAGAAAGAAGAAAAGAAAGAAGAAAAGAAAGAAGAAAAGAAAGAAGAAAAGAAAGAAGAAAAGAAAGAAGAAAAGAAAGAAGAAAAGAAAGAAGAAAAGAAAGAAGAAAAGAAAGAAGAAAAGAAAGAAGAAAAGAAAGAAGAAAAGAAAGAAGAAAAGAAAGAAGAAAAGAAAGAAGAAAAGAAAGAAGAAAAGAAAGAAGAAAAGAAAGAAGAAAAGAAAGAAGAAAAGAAAGAAGAAAAGAAAGAAGAAAAGAAAGAAGAAAAGAAAGAAGAAAAGAAAGAAGAAAAGAAAGAAGAAAAGAAAGAAGAAAAGAAAGAAGAAAAGAAAGAAGAAAAGAAAGAAGAAAAGAAAGAAGAAAAGAAAGAAGAAAAGAAAGAAGAAAAGAAAGAAGAAAAGAAAGAAGAAAAGAAAGAAGAAAAGAAAGAAGAAAAGAAAGAAGAAAAGAAAGAAGAAAAGAAAGAAGAAAAGAAAGAAGAAAAGAAAGAAGAAAAGAAAGAAGAAAAGAAAGAAGAAAAGAAAGAAGAAAAGAAAGAAGAAAAGAAAGAAGAAAAGAAAGAAGAAAAGAAAGAAGAAAAGAAAGAAGAAAAGAAAGAAGAAAAGAAAGAAGAAAAGAAAGAAGAAAAGAAAGAAGAAAAGAAAGAAGAAAAGAAAGAAGAAAAGAAAGAAGAAAAGAAAGAAGAAAAGAAAGAAGAAAAGAAAGAAGAAAAGAAAGAAGAAAAGAAAGAAGAAAAGAAAGAAGAAAAGAAAGAAGAAAAGAAAGAAGAAAAGAAAGAAGAAAAGAAAGAAGAAAAGAAAGAAGAAAAGAAAGAAGAAAAGAAAGAAGAAAAGAAAGAAGAAAAGAAAGAAGAAAAGAAAGAAGAAAAGAAAGAAGAAAAGAAAGAAGAAAAGAAAGAAGAAAAGAAAGAAGAAAAGAAAGAAGAAAAGAAAGAAGAAAAGAAAGAAGAAAAGAAAGAAGAAAAGAAAGAAGAAAAGAAAGAAGAAAAGAAAGAAGAAAAGAAAGAAGAAAAGAAAGAAGAAAAGAAAGAAGAAAAGAAAGAAGAAAAGAAAGAAGAAAAGAAAGAAGAAAAGAAAGAAGAAAAGAAAGAAGAAAAGAAAGAAGAAAAGAAAGAAGAAAAGAAAGAAGAAAAGAAAGAAGAAAACAAAGAAAACAAAGAAAAAAAGAAAAAAGAAAAGAAAGAGGAAAAACAAGAAGGAATCGACCTCTCCATCCACAGCACTGTCGAAAAACTCGAAGCCCTCGGTGGGGACGCTCTCAAAGAAGAACTCCGCCGCCTTAATCGAAAATGTGGAGGAACTGTGAAAGAAAGGGCAGAGAGGCTCCTTCGTGACCCTTCTTCCGAACCTCCTCCCTCCAAAAAGAGGAAGAGAGGGAATGAAAAGACAGAGAGTAATAAGAGGACGAACAAGGGGAGTAGCTTGGAGAAGATGAAGGCCCCAGTCATTGTTTCTTGAAGAAGAAGAGAGTTTTTATCTAATTTTGTTTTTGTTTTTTTATTTTTCCGGTCAAAAAAAAAAAAAAAGAAGGGTTGTCTCTCCCACAAAAAGACCACAAAAAACGAGCCAACAACTCGCCTTCCCGCCGCTCTTCCCTTTGGGCCCTTTACAATTTGACGGGCCCCCTCTTCAGGAAAAAATCGGATTTCTTTTTTCGGTGCAGCTACGGGCCATCCAAAATTGGGCTCTTTTCTTTTTGCTGGCGTTTTCCCTCCTCTTCCTTGCCCCCTTTCTGTTTTACACCCTCTCCCCTCTCTCTCTTTTTTTGATTGTGAAGGTTTCTGGTTGTTGTGTACATGTGGTGTCGTTTTGGAACATGTCTCTCAACGGTCTTGGACTAACATGGCGTGTGGCGCGGGGGGCCCAGATTGTGCGGTTCGCACGCCCGCCGCCTCGACCATTTGTCACCCAAAAAGAAGAGTTCAACGCCTCTGCTTCCCCATTTGCGGTCCAAAATGGCATTGAAGAATACCAAAACCCCGCAAAAAAGCGCCGAACTTCGTATGGGGTGGACTCCCCTTCTCCTTTCACCCTCACTGGCCCAATCCGCCAATTCACCCGCTACTTCATCCCCAAAAGCGAACCAACCCCCCCTCCAGCTCCTAACTTTGGAAAACCAGCCCCGAAGAATCTCCCAAGCCGAAAAAGAGAACCCCCTCCGTTCTGCTTTCCAGTAGTTGAGGATTTGCCCCCCCTGGCCCACGTCGAACCCTCTCCTCCTGTTTCCTTCCTCTCTCCAAAAATCCCGGTTGTTGTTGCCCCCAGTCTTGATCCTAATGAGATGTTGCCAATGGAGGATTTTAGTGATCATTTTAGCCAAGTTACCATCTCGGATGATGAAGGACAGTCGGAGCAGTTGTTTTCTTCTTTTGAGTTTCGAGAAACACCAACGCCTTTTTTGAATGGTTATCGTGATGAATTTTGCAATGAGTTTCGGTTCACTTCTTCATCTTCTCCTCCTCCTCCTTCTCTTCCACTCCAAATGCGGAGTGTGCCTTCTCCTGTTCCGTTGATTCCTTCGTGCTTTAAGTTTGGTTTTTTTAAAAAGCCAGAAAGTCGACCAAAAAGTGACAGGTATGTAAATGATTGTTTGTCTGTCTGTATGCCTGTCATGGTTCCTGTATGTAAATGTATATATGCATCTGTAGGTACCTGCAAGTATCCGTAAATGTACATGTTTCTATGTTTCTTTTATCTTCTCCCATCCTCTAATTTCTTCTTTCCTTTTCCCCCTAGAAATTGGGCAAAAGAGTACATCTCTGCACTCAAAATCAAAGACAAAGAAGAAAGAAGAAAGACCATGGAAACCGTCACCAATGATTTTCGAGAAGAAGCAAAACGAATTGGAAAGATCATTATCGAAGAACGAAACGACCCACCCAACCAAAAATCCATCAAAATGATGTCTGGAGGAGCTGGGGGGGGCGAAAAATACGTTCACAACAACATTTTTTTCAAGTTTGCTGTGGACAATTACGATCTTTATGCGGGGGATGAGCACGCCATGAAGGTCGCAGGCCACGAGATGAAGGGGATTGTGGCTTACTCTGCCATGAGCCAGCAGATGGGTGGGAAGGTCCAGTTTGGAATGACTTCTTTGATCGATTACCGGGGTTTTCGTGTCATTGCTACGGCGATCCTTCCCATTTCTCCCGACACACTCATTTATGGGAGCTGTGACGGGGGCAAAACAGTGAAAGCAGACGACAGCCCCCTGGGAAACCAGATGAGCGAGTGTGCGGCGCGGTTGAATCTGAAAGGGCATCTTGCTGGGATGGGGAAGGAGCCGAGGTTCATCTATGGTCCGTGTGATCAAGAGGGGCATCTGGGGACTGATGGAAACTTGTATGTATTGGACCTGGCGAGATTGTTTCCTCCAGAGACCCCTGACAAGTCGAAGAAGGGATCGTTTCTGTACCGCCTGTTGCGTCCTGAGTTCCTTGCCAAGTACCCCCGTCCTCTCAGCAGCGATGCCTTCTCGCTCTTTGGACGATGTGGCAACCATGAGGAGCACGACGAAGAGGTTCAACAAGCAACCAAGTACCTGCAGGAGCAGCTTATCTTCGAATTGGCCATGGAGTTGTCTCGGAAGGCGGAGGGAGAGCTGGCAGACCACGCGCTCACCCCAAACCATCTCAAGAGGCTGACGCTGCAGCTGCATAGGGCTGGGGTGAATTTGCGGTACTTGGGGAGGGTGTATCTGGAAGCCTCTCATCCGCTTTTGAAGCAGTTGGCGCTCACAGAAATGGTGGCGCGGGTGATGAAGCATTCTCTGCGCTCCAAGTTGCGGAACCCTCCTCCGTTCTCAACAGACAGGGAGTACCAGGAGATTGCGGTGGCGTTCTTTAATTCTGTCTTTGGACATGGGTTTGAGTCAGAGATTATGTGGAGCGTGGAGATCCCCCAGGCTCTCGAAAGCAGCTTTTCTTTTGCTGTCACCTTCAGTATCCGCGAGCATCTCAACATGGATCTTCTGTGCTCCCGGCTTCAATCTCTCACAGGGGCGAGGCTTCATTCTAGACAGGTGCCCGAGAATCCCCCCCGTCGGTCTGCCCCCTTTGGCTTGGAAGCCTTCAAGGGGTTCGTGGTTCTGGAAAAATTTACCCACCACGCGTACGATGAAGAGCTCATGGACTTTGTGTTGCACGCCCAGCAAGAAAGGGGCCCCAAGCGGCGGAGGGAGCTGTTGTCAGCTGAAAAAGTGCTCAAAGATGCACTGAAACTGCGCCCAGGGGACCCAGACTTTCTCCTTCAGCTGGGAAAAATCCAGCTGGCGCTCGGGTGCGAGGAATCTTCCCCTTGCCACCGTGAGATCCAGACCTACTTCTTCAAAGGATTCGAGAACTTGGAAACCTGCCTGGCGCTGCGCCCTGATTCCCCTCTGGCGATCATGTCGTGGACGCAGGGAATGTTTGCTTACATCCAAAAAGAGGCGGACTGGATTTTGCATGACCACCAGGGAGGGGCAATGACGCCTCTGTGTCTCCTCCCGTTCCGGCTGCAGGCGCGATTCCGGCGGGTGAGGGAGTTTATGAAGCATAGTTCAGCGAATGTGGCGTCACTGGGGGGGTTGTTGGAGTTGGCGGGGGGGTACTTAAGGCTAGGGAGGGAGATGGAGCCCTTCCTGGAGGGGATGCATTCGTCCCTGGATTTGTTTCAAAAACAACAAAAGAAGTTGTTTTTGAAGAGTGCGCTTCGGTTGTGGGAGAGGTGTTTTGAGGAGAGAGGGAGGGAGGGGGGGGAGGTGGTAGTTCCTTGCCCCCTNTGGGGGAGGTGGAGGAGGTGAGGGAGTGGGTGAGGGGGGGAGGAGGGAATTATTTCATGGGTGAGTAGATGGGGGAGTAGAGGGAGAGGTCGAAATTGAAAAATTTGAAAAAAGTTTTTTATTTTGTAAATATTTTTTTTATTAAAGTTTAAAAAAGAACAAGTCCTCGATTTTTTTTTTTTATTTTTTTTTTATTTTTCATGACACAACAAGAAAAAGTTGAAAAGTTATGGGGGACGAGTTCATTTTTTCCCCCAGCTCAGTTTCTCTGCTTTCCACAGCCGAAAATCGTCCCTTTTGAGATAATTCAAAAAAAATCAAAAAAAAAAAATCAAAAAAAAAATCAAAAAATTCCAGCAACAAAACCAAACCTGGCAGCACCAAATTTGAAATAAAGCATCGCGACAAACTTATGGAAGGGCCAACCAGAATAAGAGAGGGGGTAAGAATCTTGGAACAACTTCCACCTTTCATCTTTTGAGCTGATTCCTGAGGCAATAATTTCTCTATTTTTTTTTTTGAGGGGGGGTTGAGAAGGGAAGGAAAGAGGAGAGAAGAAAGAAGAGGAGAGGAGAGAATAGCATCACCCCCACCCGCTACCGCTCCCCACTTACCCTCCCACTGTTGTTGCAACTACGCCATGGCCAGCAAAACCAGTACAATACCACACACCAGGCTCACTCTGTCCAATAAGTGGCATCATTGTGGGGTTTAGGTTAATTCTTCCTCCCCATACCACCTGAGGGAGGGGGAGGGGAGGGAGTTAGGAAACAAAGAGAAAAAGAGAGAAAGAAGGAAAAAATAAAAAGGATAATAGTTATAAATTCGAAAAAAAAAACCTCTGATTCAACAGGAGGAAGATCAGGGAATATACGATTAAGATCATCGAGCAGAAGTTTTGTGATTTTTTCTTTGTTTTTTAGGGGGTAGGCCTCTGCAAGCCCTCCAAACAACATTCTTCCTCCTTGAGAGAGAGGTGGGGGGAGGGAGGGAATAATAATAATTCCAAATCAATAACGTGAATAATAGAACAACAGCAACACTAACAACACAGCACCAACCACCACCACCACCACCACCACCACCACCCAAAAACAATAACAACAAAAAAATAACCAGGGAGCGCACGGAAATAAGCAAGAGCCTCACGATCATCAGAAATCGTCATATTCTTTGTAACAAACTTCTTCAACCCCCCCTCTACCCCCCCCTCACCCTCTCCCTCCTCCCCTTCCTCTCCCCCAAGAGAAGGGATAGGCTTGGTTACAACAATGTATGTGTACAAAGGTATGGTTGACAGGGATAATTTTGTGTCCAATGCTTTGTCTGTGTAGTTTGTTGCAAGCACAATGTGATCAGCTGGGGAGAGGGGGAAAGGAGAGGATGTTAGTTGGTTGACTGTGGTAATTTTGTTTGTTCCCTTGCACCCACCCACTCACCTCCCACTGTTCCTCTCTCACCTCCTTCCCCTTTTGTTTCCACAACAAATTTCCGCGAGACAATGGGACAAGAAGAGGGAGAAAGAGGAAAGAGAGAATTAGAGGGGGAGTGAGGTTTCCAGCGAATAACTTCTGTTTTTTCGTAAATTTTCGCTCCCTGAGAGGGGGGGAGAGAAAGG
>MUHK01001618.1:0-16205 GCA_002151225.1 Paramoeba pemaquidensis
TGTTGTTGTTGTTGTTGTTGTTGTTGTTGTTGTTGTTGTTGTTGTTGTTGTTGTTGTTGTTGTTGTTGTTGTTGTTGTTGTTGTTGTTGTTGACGATGTTGTTGTTGTTGCGGGACAAAATCATCGGCAAGGTGGAGAGAGAAGTGAGGGGGTGGCTTTTGTCCTCTGGTGGTATGTGGAGAAGGTTGTTGAGGTTGAGGTTGTTGTTGCTGTTGTTGTTGCTGTTGTTGTTGTTGTTGTCGTTGTTGTTGCTGTTGTTGTTGCTGTTGTTGTTGTTGCTGTTGTTGTTGCTGTTGTTGTTGCTGTTGTTGTTGTTGTTGTCGTTGTTGTTGCTGTTGGTGTTGTTGTCGTTGTTGTTGCTGTTGGTGTTGCTGTCGTTGTTGTTGCTGTTGTTGTTGTTGTTGTTGTTTTTGTCGTTGTTCTCGCTGTTGTTGTTGTTGTCGTTGTTGTCGTTGTTGTTGTGGTGGTGGTGATTGTTGTGTCTGTTGGTTTTTTTGTTGCTGCTTCTGCTGCGGTTGTGGCTTTGGTTGCTGCTGTTGTTGTGGCTGTTGTTGTGGCTGTTGTTGTGGCTGTTGTTGTGGCTGTTGTTGTGGCTGTTGTTGTGGCTGTTGTGGTTTTTGTTGTGGCTTTTCTTGAGGCTTTTGGGGTCTCCCTGCACCCTTCCCCTTTCTGAGACCCTTTTGCAGGGTCAAAGGAGTGAAAGGAGGAGGGGGGTCATCAGCATTTCCTCGGTTGGATCTTTGGACATACCGAGAAGCAAGCCACGATTTCACCAACACTTCCACCCTGAGAGAGAATTGAGAAAATAAAGAAGAAAAGAAAACAAGGATCGAGGATGCATACCTTCCACCTAAGACAGTCAGAGAGCACCCTTCACCTAACATCAAGACCCCCCTTTCGATTCTGTAAAAAAAAGTGAGAGAAGGACGGAGAGAGAAGAAAAGAGAAGCAAGAGGACCTCACATTTTCCACCAAAACCTTCGTCCCTGGGGGAGTGTCCAGACCCAACTTCTTTACAACTTTCATCTCCAGAGCCTTCACATTCGTTTTGCCATCTGTCAAAGTCAGGAGTAGCATCCTCTGTGAGGTAGCTCCCTGCATGTTGTCAGGTTCCGCTATATTCTTGTTGGTTTTGATTTGTAAAAGGATTGGACCTTTTTGAGGGAAGAAATGAAAAACAAGAAAAATATCACAAACAAAGACAAAAAATTCTCACCAGAAAGAGTCTCTTTGTCCTTGTTACTAAAGTCCATAGAGAGCTGAGGCTGGGCATAATATCGAATATCACAATGGAGTAGGTGTTCGTAAATCTTCTCCAGCGCTTTTGGGGTGGTAACAATCTGAGAGGAAGAAACTTCTATAAGCTGAGCTTGCCAGAGGTACCTCAGCCCTTTTACAGAAAGAGGGTAGTAGTAACGAGCAAAAAGAGCATCCTTCAGTTTTTTCTGTTCTTCCCCAGGTGGCAATGGAAGCGTTTCTTCCTTTTCTTCATCAGGATCCTCCTCACAATAATCCTCTTCTACCTCTTCCTTTTCCTCTTTCTTTTTTTCACCCATTTTTTTTAACTTCTCGGCAGTCCCTCCTGCCATCTTGGTGCCTCTTTTCGCTCCACCAGAAGACATTTCTCCTTCGACGACGGCAAAAAACAAAAACTCTGTTGTCGAACTTTTTGATGCTTTTCGCACTTTCCGGGGGCACATTCGTCAAACTCCGCTCAAAGATATTATGGACCTTGGTTCTCATTTATTTACAAAGGACGCTTCAAGCACAGATGTTTCGCTACTACTAGTAGTAGTAGTAGTAGTAGTAGTAGTAGTAGTAGTAGTCCCCAGGGGGGTATATATATATATTCAAATCAGTGCTTGAAATCTCCTGTTTGAAGAAGAAGAGTCTTCCTCTTTCCCTCCAATTCTTTCCTCCAACCCTTCAATGGCCTCTTTAACCCAACTGTCATCATCACACTCCTCCAAATTCCCTAAATCATAAGCAACCGCTTTACCATTGTCGTCTAATCCAATGTTTCGCCACCAAACATCATTGTGCTTCATCTTGTTTTTAACAAAGTAGTCGCGGAGGCAGTTTTCTACCTTGTGCACACAAGAAGGACGATCAGCTGGATTGATGAAAGAGAAGTACTTCATCAATAGACATTTCCGGTTGAGAAGTTTCGTTTGGCGAACAGGATAGGTAGTTCCATACACCTTCTCCCAATTTTCAAACTCCTTTTCGGAGAGGGTTTCCTTGTTGGAAAAAAAAAATTTGACAACACACGCATCGCCTTTCTCCGATGACACTAAGAAAGCACGCCCATTCGCACCATGGCCAAGCTCCTCCCTAGTAAGTAAGTAGGGTAGGTCAGGGTTGTGTGTGCCAAGGGGGGAGGTATATAAACTATTACCATAGATAAAATGATGATACACAATCCTCAGGGAACGAAGACAATTCCAACTCTGTCAATCCTTTCTCCTGGAGCTTCCAATCCACAAAGTGTGACTCTGACACGAGCTTGACAAAACGAGGAGACTCAGGAGAGGGCATAAAAAAGGTTGTCTCATACATTCGTCGAAGGACAGTCATGATCATTGGCCAAAACTTCTCATCACTTGACTTGAAGGGTGAGATCCGGAGTAATCGATCGACTTTTTTCTTTCTCTCCTTCTTATTTTTTTTGTCGTTCCTCTCTTCCTTCTCCTTCTTGTCTCTATTCTTTTCCATTGAGTAATATTCGATTGATGTCCTTGGGCCTGGACTCCCAGATTTTGAAGAGGGAGGACCTGATGTTTCAGAAGGAGGGGATGTAGTGGACGGGGTGGATGGGGTTGGGAGAGGAGTTTCAGTCCGTTGTGGGGAGTGTGTGTTTTTTTCATCCCTTTCTTCTTCAGGCAATTTGCAAACGTACCACATCTCATAGTAAGTCAGCAAACCGATTGGGGAGACAACGTGACGATTTTCTTTCTCGCTCCGAAGGTAATCATACGCCTGTCCACAATACTGTCACGAGTAAGAACCCCATCAGGTCGAAGTGAGGGGATAGCGTAATCACTTTTAAATTCCAACTTGTTTTTCAGTCCCCCAGCACAAATCCCATCATTCACAACAAGATCAATCAAAGTCATTAAATCACTGTGATTAGAGGGCGTCAGGGGCACATTGCCTGCACGTTGCCAAATCAGGGGATTGATGTGACCAAGGCTGATATCATCATCAACCTTGAAATCAAATTCGACAAGCTCAACTTCAAGATGGCCAGCAGTGACTGAAGAGCTCGAAATTTTCCCTTCTAATTTGAGAGGTGGAAGACCTTTACTTGTGTAATCTGGACTATGTGTCAGAAACAAACAAACAACAACAACAACAACAACAACAACAACAACAACAACAACAACAACAACAACAACAACAACAACAACAACAACAACAACAACAACAACAACAACAACAACAACAACAACAACAACAACAACAAAAAAGGAGGAGAAACAACAAACCAGGGGTGGAAGAAGCGAAGAGATTCTTCCCTTTTCGCTTTCTCCATTCTTCTTTCTTTCTTTTCTTGCTCTCTTTCTTCTTCCCTCTCTTCTCTTTCTTTTCTCAGCTGCTCTAACAAACCTGCCACACGTTCGTTGTTACCGTCTTCCATTGTTCTGCCCGCTTGGTTGAAAGTAAAAAAAATGAGTCTGGGGTCACTGGTGGGGCAAAACTACAGGAACACACACAACAAACAACACACACAACTACTTGTAATTGTCCGTTTACCAGTCGCGGCAAGAAAGAAACTAGGAACTGTTTATTGACACGTCATTGCCTTAAACCCCTCCCAAATCCCCTTAACTCACAACCCATAAATAGTGGCCGCACCACTCACTGATCCCACCTCCTTTCATCATGATCCACATCTAAATAAGGCTCCGCATCTTGGCCCCCTCTCCGTTTGAACTCCTTGATCGCTTCACATCCCTTTCCTTTCCCATTTGCTCTCTCTCTCTCCCTCTCACTCTCTCTCTCTCCCTTGCTACTCACAAGGGCAGGACCAATCTCAGCCATTGATGCAGCAAATTCTAAGAGGGGTATATGGGGAGGATTGGAGAAGAGAAGTGAGGAGGGAGTGGAGGAAGATGTCTGGGGGATCAGCAAGGGAGATCTGGGAGGAGATTGAGTTGGTGGGGGATATTTTGGGTAAGTCGGGCAGGGACAGGAGAGAGAGATTTTTCGATTCGATCCCAGAGGCGGTTTTGGACCAACTTTTGTGGGATTTTGAGTATGAGACACTGGTGGAAGTGAGAGGTTTGGACTGGTCAAGGGTAGTGAGGAAGTCAGAGTTGTTGATGAAGGCAGTGAGGAGTGGAAGAGCAGTTGGGGGAGGAGGGAGAGTGGCCAGCAGTGGGGAAGGAGCTGGTGGGGGTCAAGTTGGAGGGGGAGTTGGAGGGGGAGTGGCAAGTCGCCCGACATGTAATTTTTGTCAGAAGAGGACACATACAGACACTTTGTGTGTCCTCAATCCTGGCAGTCAGAATTTTAAGAAGGATTTGGTTTGCCAGACCTGTGGAGTCAGGGGGCACTCAAGCAAAGTGTGCAATGAGGCAATAAGGGCAGCAGTGAAGAACACTGGAAATAAACCTTTTCCAAATTATTCAGTGGAAATTGCAGAGATGTCAAGTGAGGAAGTGGAAGATATGAGGATCAGGTTACCACTAGTGGTGAATGATCTGTGCGCGGAGGTCATGTATGACACAGGGGTGACACATTCACATTGTGACAAGGTGTGGGCAAGAAAGTATGGGGTGAGGTGGAAGAGTAGGAGGGAATATGCAGTTACCCAGAGTGGGCTGGAAGTGTTGGTGAAGGGCGAGGCGTGGGTGAAGTTTAAGTATGGTCAGCTGACATACAAGCAGAAGTGGTTGGTAATTCAGGGGAGTCAGGAGTTTGCAGCGATCAATGAGAGGGATGGGGTAAAATTGGGGATTTATGTGACAGGGATTGCACCTGTGCACGCGGGTGCAAACTTGAGTGTGGTAGATGACAGGGAGTGGTTGGAAGAAGGGGAGTTTTCAGGGGGTACAGAAATCGCCAAAAAAAAAGATCTTTCAAGGATGTCCACAGGATATTTTATCCGCTAAAAGTAAGCATTGGGTTTTTTTGTTGCTTGTTCTTCTTATTCGCCATGTCTGACCTCCCTGAAGGCGTTGAATTCGAGCCTTCCAACCCTGAAGCCCACTTCGTCATGCAATTCTATAATATCAAGACTTGACAACCATTCGAGTGTATGACAACCAACTGAAACCAGCTGGAGAAAAATGTTGGGAGATTGTTGAAAAGGATCAGAAAGCGACTGTCCGTCGTCTAGTGATGGCCTTTGAAGACTACTACAAAGCCCTCCATGACTCCAACTCACATCTGAAGAGTTTCTTGGACAACCGTCGCAAGAAGAAAAAATTCGCAGGCAAGAGGCAAACATGGGAGCTTCCTCAGGATGAAACCAACATCAATAACGCGACGACCATTTTGGTGGAGGCATGGGGAGCGTTTCTGACCGAAGTTCAAAGAGACATCTCTTTGGATGAGGTTGTCATTGAATCAGCCGTTGCATCTTCGTTGATGAAAATGTTGTCGAACGTTGACGAAATGAAAGTGGTGATGGATATTTGGGATGTCAATCGGGAGGAAGCTATTAAATATTTTTGTGGGATCCTTGTGGATACAGTGCAAGAGTTTCTCAAGAAGTATCAGAGGGACAGTGTCAAACAACTTGCGTATGCCAGAACAAAAGTGAATCGAATGGCTAAGACAGTGATGTCAGATGAAGAGAAAGTTGAGATAGCTGGGTATGTGAAGCTCTACAACAATCTGCGTTTGGCCTCCTCGTTTCTTGTTAAACAAATTAAGCATATGGGCAAAGTTCGTATGAAGGCTCTTCTGAAAGCGGTAGAGGAGAGAGAAAGAAATGGGGGGGAGGGAGAGGGAGAGGGGGGAGAGGGAGATTGGGAGGGGGGAGTAGTGGAGGAGATGTGAGGAGAGACATCGTTTGGTGGACTCTTGGCAACATCACCATTTCTCAACGCAGATGTCGGAAAACTGACTTAGGGAAAAAAAACTTTTTGTTTATTAAAATAAATATCTCCAACTAAAGTATAAGATGTTTAGTTTAAATACTGAAGCTCTAGGTGAGGCAATTGCCGTTATCGAAGATGTTAATGCATCGAAAAAGACGAGGAATTCAAAAAATAGGATGGTTAACAATCCAAATGAATGCCAATTTTGTTTTCAAGCATTAGCAAAAAGTAACAAAGCACGTCATTTGAGAATTTGCAGTGTTAAACGGGCAGGTGGTTCTCATTCTAATAAAGTTATTTTTGTCAATAATAATCCAATAATAGAACTCGTTGTAAAAGAAAACGAAAGAGTGCAGATAATACCAAATAAAAAGAAAGAACGAACCATTAGTTACGTCAGTGGCCAAAGTGGGTCAGGGAAAAGTTATTTTACAAACAAACTAGCAGAAGAATATCATTCTATGTACCCCAAAAGACCCATTTACCTCTTTAGTTTACTCACAGACGATAAGAGCATCAAGTGCAAACACATTAAGAGAATAAAACTTGATGAGAAATTCCTTAAAACAGACTTAAGTCTTGATAATTTCAAACGGACATTAATTATCTACGATGATGTTGATACAATTAAGAACAAACTAATTCAAGGAAAGTTATTTCACATACTTGACACTCTGCTACAGTGCGGGAGACATTCCGAAACCAGTGTTATCTACGTTTCTCATTTACCTTGCAATGGAAAAGACACCAAAATGATCCTTGCAGAGTGCAACAACATCACAATATTCCCGCAAACGTTAGGAAACAGAGCGTTACGCTATCTATTAGGAGAGTATTTCGGATTAGACAACAAACAAATACAAAAAATTAAAAAATTACCAAGTAGACATGTAACCTTAGTCAGAACGTACCCAATGGTGTTATTACATGAAAAAGGAGCATTTCTATTAAATAATTTAGATGACGAATGTGATTAAATTAAATATATTTTTACAAACCAAAAACATATTTAATATTTTAAGGAAGAGCAGGAACATCAGCACCATAAATGTAGTAATTATTTCCACCCACATTAATTGTAAACCTTCTGTTTAAATCATAAAGATTAGCAGGTGCATTATCACCACCATCAGGTCCTTGAAAAGGAGCACCTCCAACAACGGCATCATTTACAACTTTAATTTTTAGAAGTGCATAGTCTTGTCGAAGTTGAGCATCACTCAATGGAATATCTTGAAAAAGATTCTGACTCATTTCTAAATTCTTTGAAAAGAAAAAAAATTTTGTTATTCAATTTTCTTTTTCTCAAATAATTTCAAACTAGCACCCCCACCACTTGGTAAAGTAAAAGGAATTAACACACCCGTTTGTTTTAGTCTGTAATACACTTGTAAATCAACTTGAGAAATTGGTTGGTCTGTTAATAGAGAAATGTAACGGTACTGCGCGGTGGGAAAATACAACAATGAACCATCTCTGTATAGGTGTTACCAGTTGCACCATCGAAACCTAAATTTTGTTAAAAAAAAAGCCTGTGTTTTTAGATCACCTGGAAGTGAAGCAATATTATTAACAAAAAATTGACAATACCTTGCTGTAATAGGGACTAGAATTGACTGTTCTGTCCCTGCCGATAAACTGTAAGTGTCTGTAGCTATACCTTGAAATTGGTTGTCAACTGCCCATCTAAACCCAAATTCACAATCTGCGGAACAGAAAACAGTGTATTTGACTGAATTAATGTCTGCAAGAAAAATAAATTCAGTTTCAAAAGATGGATTATTAAAACTTGGACTATTTTGAAAAACTGTTGTTATTTCAGACATTATCTATATTAAAATAACAGAAAATATTTTATAAATATTTGGAAGGAATAATGTACTCTGTGGTCGTCCCTGTCCGCTTCTTGGTGTTGATTCCAAATATAGTATGGTGTCATTATTGTCATTAATTAATTGCTCAAGTTCATTAATAATTTTATGTATTCTCAAAGTAATTTCTGCATTAACATTTTTTACACCACCTTTTACAAAATCAGTAATTTTTACACGATTTTGTGTTCTTGGTCTAAATAATTGAACATAATTTTCCAATGTTTCAATCAAAAGAGCGTTTTTCTTTTTTAATTTTTTTAGAAATGGATCGTCGACTGGAATTTCTTTTAGAATACTTTGAATTAAATCCATAAGCTGTCGATTAAAATAAGTGCACTAACATATGGTTTTTTTTTTTTTTTTAATTTACTTAAACTAATACCTCCTTTTTTACAAACACACTCACAATTTTTTCGTCTGTGACATGGTTTACCGAAACCCATACCTCCATCCATTTGTTGTTTTCTGCCATAACCAGTTTGCTTTTTAATTAAATCTCTTGCTACTTTTCCGACCATTTCACTAACCATTTCACCTTCTTCTCCTCCTAATGCTTTACCAATCGCTTTAGAAAAAGCGGGTACAACATTCAGACCCAATGTAATTCCTTTTTTTAAATACGGTTTCGATATTTTTTTAACCTCTTGCCAATCGATAGCCCCACCTACCATTTCATCATTTAATGCCATTGCTATTTCTTGGGCAAGTTGTTTGTGTGTTAATTTTTTTGCTTTTGCACCACCTTTTTTTCTTGAAGATGGTGCTAGAGGTCTTTGAGGTGCTTGAGGTCGCACTTTCATAATTGCTTCTCCTTTTGAAGGTCTACCTTGATCATAAATTCGTTGGCTGACAAAACCAAGCATAGGATAAGTTGTGGATGAACCAGGCATTGCATACATTGCTCCACCTGATCTTTGTCTAATAAACGTGTTCGTTTGCATTGGTTCCCACATATGTGTATATTGAGATAATAATTTTGCTAAATTTCTATTGTATGGATAGTCTAATGTTAACGACATGTTTCTTTATATTATTTACATTAGAGAAAAAAATGATTTCAGTGTAAAAAATTACATAACAAGAGAATTTATTTTTCATAGGTGCGGGCATTCCACCAGACCTTCCTGATCCATAACATTCTCCTCCAGATCTTCCTTTACCACATAAATATTTTTTAATCATGGGCATATGTTTCATTGCACTTGCTATTTGATCACTAAGTGCACCGCCTCGCATTCTATTGTATTCAGAAGAAGAAATAGCGTCAGCACCGTCTTGAGTAGAAGTGTCAACAACCATTTCTTTGTTGAGAAGAGCGGTTTGTACTTGAGAGGGTCCTGCAATGGTAGCAAAGAGACCGGAGTTAGCTGTAATTACAAGTACTTCAGGCGCAAGATTTTCATTACCAATGTTTGTGACGTTCATGTTCATTTGGAATTGGAACTGACCTAATGATCCATTAGCGAGGAATGCTGGTAAGCTAAGGTCCCTACTTGGATCAATTACAAGTACTGAACCACATGTTGAAACCTGTACATTGCCACCAGCATTGTCATAAACTTGAGCTTTTCCACTATATTCATACCATGATTGTTTTGAGCCATTAGCAACAGACGTTTGCCACAAATCTTGAGGTGTTGCACTGGAAAGAAGACCAGAAGCATTGTTGAAATTGACTGAAACAGTGTTAATTGCAAAGAATGCATTAGCATCTCTTGCTGTTTGGTCACTTCGTCTTTTTCTTACAACAATAACAAACCTGTCAGGAATTTGATTAAGTTGAATGTTGTTAATGACAATATCGGCTGAATTTCCTGCATTGATGATGTTGGTGTTTTGTTGAGATGTTGGAGTAATGGAAGAGTTTCACTCATTCTAAATCCTCGTTCCAGATTGGGTCTGGAATTTAGAGTTAGTGAATTGGGTCTCTATTGTCAAATTGAAAAAAAGTGTTTCACTAAAATCTAGATTTCTAAATCTGGAATTTGGGTTTTCTGTCTCTGTGGCTTCTTCTCACTTGAGTTTCAGACGATTTCTATGGAAGGAGTTAGAATGAAGAAAAAGCTTGATAAAAAAAGGGGTGCACCAGAAGAAGGGAGGGGGTTGCACTTTCAGCCCATTTTCGTTTTGGCATTTCTAAAATCTGCGAGCACCCAAGCGTTGCCTTCCAAAAAAAAAAACCAAACGCCGTTATCCTGGAAAAACCTGGAATTTGGATCTCAAATTGTTTCACTTATTCCAAGGAGGCTATTTTGGGAATCTGGAAAAAATCACGAAAAAATTTAGAATTCGTGAAACTAATCGACATAAGGACAGACATTGCGCGCAGGCAAGAGATTCGTGGTTTGTGAGGTCAAGAAGTTCAGTAATATTCTTGGATTGGTAAATACATTTGCTTGGTCCAGTGCGAGTGTGTAAGGAATTGCGTTGCCTCC
Organism: Paramoeba pemaquidensis; assembly: GCA_002151225.1. NCBI lineage: Eukaryota > Discosea > Flabellinia > Dactylopodida > Paramoebidae > Paramoeba > Paramoeba pemaquidensis. The sequence goes on from MUHK01001618.1 coordinate 10,360, forward strand.
TGCTCCAATTGCTGGTCATCCACTGGACCAGAATTTTCTCATTTGTGCATCAATATTGAAAACAAAATTGAATGTGTTTATTCCTAATAGACCTGCTTCATTGTATTTTGAGTGAAACAAGAAAGAAGATAAGAAAAGCGGTTCGGTAAATGTTGCACTAACATCAATAGCCCATGTATCACCAATATTTTGAGAAACTGGATTATTATCATTACCACCACCAGCTCCTGGTGTTCTTGTAATTGTTAATGAATCAAGAGGGTGAGGTCCTCGTGGTAAACGGTGTTGATTGTAACTTGCATTTTTAAATCCTGCTAATGGGTTATTGATGTTTGCATTGACTGCATCAGAATAATTTTGGTAGCGATCAATAAGGTAAGGAGTCATTCCCAGGCAGTGGGCAAGATCTTCCTCATTCATCATATGAAGAAGAGAGGGAAGCACATCTTGACTGTTTACACTGACACTGGTGTTGTTTATCGTTGCGGTTGCAGTCGTAAATAAATTATTTAATGGGAACGCTTGGAATGCTTCTCTTTCACCATATTGCCAAACATTAACTCCAACTGGGACGTTGGGACCGATGTTAATTCTAAAATTAACTCTGGCTGATAACAAAATATTTCTGTCAACTACAATCGACTCACTGGGTGGTTGAATGTTAAAGGAAAGATTTGAAGATGATGATGATATCGCGATGAACTGTTGATAGGTGTTTTGATTTGCACCTTGTGACACCGCTACCTCTAGTTGGCTTGAAACATCATTGAGTCTTGAATCTCTTACTAACTTTGTAGAATAATCTGCAGACATACTATATATATCACTGAGAGAATCAAAAAATTTATTTTTGAATTAATAATGTAACTAACTCATCAGAAGATAATTTAAATTGTTTTTTTAGTTTGTCCACAAATTGGAGGAATTGAGCTAAGTCCATATTATATTTTTCCATCATGATAATTCATAAATTGACCCACTTTCCGCAGGTGTTAAAACCATTCTCAAGTTGTTGTAGTTTTCTCTTGTTGTAAATAATATTAAATTTTGGGAGTGCTTGAGTAAGAAGAATATTTAAATGTTTAACATCTAATTGCGCATTTTGATGTTGAGAAATAAAATCTAGTTCGGCACTTGGAAATGTTCCATAAGAATTAAACCATTCTATTGTATTATTGTAACGGAGGAGAAGTGTCCAGTGTCATTCATGTTCAATTAAAATAATTTTCCTTGATTTATTTCTTGGAAGGAGTTGTTGAATTGACTTGTAGTTAGCGAGTTCTGAGTATTTGAGAATGTTTTTAAAATCTCTTTTACCAAAGTAGCGAGTTAGATCACTGTCTGTAATTTCTTCTTTTATTTGTTGTTGGAGTTTTTGTTTGTTCGGATTTTTTAAATGATTTAAATAATGTTGTAGATTAAATTTTTTTACCATCTCTATAAAATAATGAGAAAAAATGATTTATTTGACAGATCATGTATGTCAAAAAACGTTCTTGTCTGTCGACCACTTTTCTGCACCACTTTGCACCTCCCTCCCCCTTCCTCTCTTTTTATTTGTTTCGTTTGTTTTTGTCCACCTCTTTTTGTTTTCTCTTTTTTGTTCCCTCTTTTTGACATAACTTTTCACACAACTCCGTGAGAAAAAAGAAAAAAATTAAAATAATTTTTAACTTACAAATATTTATTCAAAAGAAAAAATTTCTACCACATGAAAAACGACCGGAATTTGAGTGAATGAGCAATTCTAAGAAATCACGTCTTGAGAAAAAAGTTACACACGGGACCAAGATGTAGATACAAAGGACGTGTTTCAGCACTAATTCGCACGTAGTAAGAATTTGTGCTGAAACCGTCTTTTGTATATATATAAATTCCTTGAGAAAATTGTGCTTGAATCACAAGGGACAAAAATTCCAAGAAGTTCATTGCTTATTTGTTTTTGAATGAACACCCGGACATCTTCCGTGTTTTGGACCCCACTTTTTAAATGGGATGGACATTTTTCCTTCAAAAAAAAAAAACCAGATCGACAACATCCCGATGTTGCAATTGTTTGACGAAGAACCTTTTGGTGGTTTAAAAAAGGGAAGCCAAATGAAAAAAAGTTTCATCATCATTGAAGAATTATTAGGCATCATAAATTATTCATTCGTAAATGAAAAGCGAATTTTAAAGTTTTTTTGTTTTGTTTTGTTTTGTCTTGTTTTGTTTGTTTACTTCACTTACTCACTCACTTACTCAGACAAAGTTATCTCCACGAAGGTATCAAAACCTACAAAGTATTTTGTATGGTGAGAATATTCAGCAGGTTCAACTTTGTCGGATTTATTTGAAAATGATATGAGCACTGCACTGAAGAAAAATTGAGAAAGAAACAAAAGAAATGAGAAATAAAAAAAACCAAAAATGAAACCGAACCGAAATTTTCTTCAAACATCCGTCCGACGTCCCTAAGAATTAATTCCCTTTTTCCAATCAAAAAGACAAAGGATGGCAGAAGACAAAGAATCACTCAACATCCTGAACGAGGGGGGAGCTGCTGTTGGTGATAGTCCTAGCGCAAACTTGGGATTTGACCTCCAAAAGGTTTTGTTTTTTAGAACTTTTTTTTTTTTTCTTATGTTTGCAACAGACAATGTTGAGGATGAAGGGAGAGTTCATGAAAGAGGATGGGAGTGGGGTCAATTACGAGGGATTTCGCAACAGCAAATTATACACAGAGTATATTCAAAAAGTTGGTGACTTGTGTTCTTGTATTTGTTGCCTGAAAACTGATTTTTTTTTAGGCACAACAATTGCAAAATTTGGATCTTTTTGCCTTGGCAGACGACGAAAGGAAGGTGGCTCTCCCTCTCCCTCTCCCTCTCCCTCTCCCTCTCCCTCTCCCTCTCCCTCTCTCCCCCTCCCTCTCTCCTCCCCCTTTCTCTCTTTTTTATTTTCCTTTTTTCTTTCATTTGCTCAAGGTATGTTTGCTCAATATTTACAATGCATTGACGATCCATGGGTTGTGTGTTCACCGACCCACCTCTGTTTTGGAAATTAAAGGATTTTGGAAGTTTTGTGTGATTTATTTTGAAATTCACACTCTCGGTCCCCTTTCTGACTGTTCCTTCCCTTCTCTCTTTGCGAACAGAAACACAGCTTACAAAATTGGAGAAAATGTTTTCTCCCTCGACATCATTGAGCATGCCCTCCTTCGTTGCAATGCTACCCACCCAGGTTGGTGGTGTCTTTTCTTCTTTCTCACCCCTGCCCAGCCCCAACCTACTCACCCCCTCATAGCCACAAAAAAGAAATATTTGGAGGATGGTGACCCCCGTCTCCCTCTTGTTCTGAAAGAATTAGACCCCCGGATTCATTTTGCTTTGAACTGTGGGGCTGTTTCTTGCCCACCCATCCGGGTATTTACTTCTAAAAATATTGAGAGAGGTCTGGATGCAGCATCTACCAATTTTTGTGAATCAGAAATCCAGGTTTTTTTTTTTTTCCTTTTCCTTTTTTTCTTTTTTTTTTCTTTTTTTTTCTTTTTTTTTCTTTTTTTTTCTTTTTTTTTCTTCCTTCCCCTTCTTTTCGTTGTTTCTCAGGGGTATGCTTGGTTGCTTATTTTGTTGGTTGGTAATCATTCATTCTTTCTTTCATTTCCAGATTGAAGAAAAAAACGGAGAAGCAACCATCACTTTGAGCAAAATTTTTGAGTGGTATGGCCGAGATTTTGCTGAAGATAACCACAAAATGCTTCTCAAATTGGCAGGGCATTTGGAAGAAGAAAAGAAAGAGACTCTTCTTCGTGTGTTGGAGGGGAAGTACACAGTGAGCTTTAAAACTTATGATTGGTCTTTGAATGCAGCTTGAACAAACACAGAGGAGTGGTTTGGGTTGAAAACTATTTGATAAACATTTGATCAAAGCAATATGCTGTTGTTGTGCTTTTCTCGAAGCAGCACAACCTCATCGCGACCTCCACATAAAAAAAATACGTAAAGGTCCACACATACCCGCCGATCCACTTCCTCTTGGTTTTATGACAACAAAAAAAAGAACCAGAACAAGAAGAAGAGGAAGAAGAAGAGGAAGAAGAAGAGGAAGAAGAAGAGGAAGAAGAAGAGGAAGAAGAAGAGGAAGAAGAAGAGGAAGAAGAAGAGGAAGAAGAAGAGGAAGAAGAAGAGGAAGAAGAAGAGGAAGAAGAAGAGGAAGAAGAAGAGGAAGAAGAAGAGGAAGAAGAAGAGGAAGAAGAAGAGGAAGAAGAAGAGGAAGAAGAAGAGGAAGAAGAAGAGGAAGAAGAAGAGGAAGAAGAAGAGGAAGAAGAAGAGGAAGAAGAAGAGGAAGAAGAAGAGGAAGAAGAAGAGGAAGAAGAAGAGGAAGAAGAAGAGGAAGAAGAAGAGGAAGAAGAAGAGGAAGAAGAAGAGGAAGAAGAAGAGGAAGAAGAAGAGGAAGAAGAAGAGGAAGAAGAAGAGGAAGAAGAAGAGGAAGAAGAAGAGGAAGAAGAAGAGGAAGAAGAAGAGGAAGAAGAAGAGGAAGAAGAAGAGGAAGAAGAAGAGGAAGAAGAAGAGGAAGAAGAAGAGGAAGAAGAAGAGGAAGAAGAAGAGGAAGAAGAAGAGGAAGAAGAAGAGGAAGAAGAAGAGGAAGAAGAAGAGGAAGAAGAAGAGGAAGAAGAAGAGGAAGAAGAAGAGGAAGAAGAAGAGGAAGAAGAAGAGGAAGAAGAAGAGGAAGAAGAAGAGGAAGAAGAAGAGGAAGAAGAAGAAGAAAAAAGAAAGAAAAAGAAAAAGAAAAAAAAGAAGGAAAGAGAAAAAGAAACAAGTTTTTGGGTCCCACAAGGCACACGCTGTATCCAAATCCTGCTCCCCACAAAGGAGTTTCTCCCAAAAGAAATTCTTTTCTTTGCTTTCTCCAGGGATGATCCCCTTGGTCTTTCTCACTTTTTTTCTTTTCACCTTTCCCCTCCTTGTGGTTGGGAGTGGGGGAGGGGGTGGAGGGGAAAGGTGGGAAACAGAAAACCATCTCTGTCTTCGATCTGCCAATGCCGTTCTTGTTCTTGACAAAAATAACTCTTTTTCTCCGGTCCATTTGGTCTCTGCTTCCTCTCCCCTGGTTTCCTTGTGTGGAAGGTCTTCTTTTTCCTCTTCTCTTCCAATATTTCCTTCACTCAAAACTCAGCTTGGAGAAAGAGAGTCCCCTCCTTTGTGGTTCATTTTTTTCTTTTGTTCTTTGTATTCTTTTTGTTCTTTTTGTTGTTGTTTTTTCATCTTTTATTTTCCCACTCACCAGGTTCGTTGCGTTTGAAACGAAAGAAACCCACATTCAAGTAGATTCTCACCATTTTGGGGGGAACCGCCAACCATTCCATCTTTGGAGAGGGAGGGAGGGCAAGAAGAGGGAATGGGCAAAAGGAGAAGGCGAAAGAGAAGGAGTTTCTCTCTTTTGGATGGATGTTCATGTAACCAACTTCTCTATCTTTTTTGATGTGCACCTCTTGCTCACCCCCAAAAAAGAAGGAGGGAAAGGAGATGCAGGTGGCTTTGATATTACATTCCAACTGAAAAATGTGAGAGGGAGGGTGGGAGAAGAAGTGGGGGTCTTTTGGGGGATTGGGATTTCTCTTGGGGTGGTTTGGAGGGAAGATGACAGGCGTTTTCCTTTTCAAAATGGGTAAGTCTGAGAGGGTCATTTGAGAGGGTCGTTCAACAGAGAGAGGGGGGGCGTTCAAGAGAGGGCCGTTCAAGAGAGAAAGAGAGAAAGAGAGAGAGAGAGGGTCGTTCAAGAGAGAGAGGGCCGTTCCGTTCGAGAGAGAGGGCCGTTCCGTTTGAGAGAGAGAGAGAGAGAGAGAGAGAGAGAGAGGGAGGGAG
>MUHK01001618.1:16305-27622 GCA_002151225.1 Paramoeba pemaquidensis
TTTGGGGGGGAAAAAAAAAAAAAAAAAAAAAAAAAAAAAAAAGGCCTTTACATAGGTGCCCATGATCGAAATGCAAATTCAAAACACTTTATTTATTCTGGTTAGCAGAACGAGAGTTTCATCGAGAAAACTGTCTCCCAGCCCTCTTTTTCTCCCTTCGTTTCTTATCCAATCTTTCTGCACTCTCTGTCTCTCACCCCTTCAGGAATGTCCTCAAACCCTGAGTTTGTTATCAAAGTGCCAGTGGCAATGGAGGTGCGAAATGGCGATTTGAGTTTTGAGAGCAGTTTCAAACCAATTTTTCCCATTCAAATTGCTTTGTTTGGTTTGTTTTTGCAAGTGGCTGTTTTATTTGTTGTGGCAATTCAATTAACCATTCTTACAGACGGGGACTGGTATGATGCTTCTCAAATCTATCGAAATTGGGTATTTTCTGAACCAAGTTCGGCTTTTTTTTGGGGGGGGGTTACTGTTGATGTTTTGTCCTGTTTCCGAATGATTCCTTCTCACTGCTATTAATAGCAAAATGGCTTGAAGGTGGGCCTATTTTGAAGAGAAAATGGGAAGGGATCAAGTGGGCACATAATCTCAACTTCTGGCTGAACTCTCATTGGAATCCAGGCGACCTAACTGTGTAGTTGACCCCTTTTCTTTAATTTATTCGACTTAATTTCTGAAAGTTTTTTTTGTGAATAGAAAGGATGGAGGCGATCCACTCGCACTGTCATCAAGGATTCTAAATTTTAACAAATATCTCAAACCTGAAGGAGGACTAGGTTTGGTTTAGATTTTGATTTTTTGATTCCAAATAAATGTAAATTAAGAAGTATTTAAGAAATATAATGAATAAAAACAAACCAAATCGAGCCAAATTGAACCCCTAACCATAATAATCCTTAGGTCTTCATTGGTACGAATGGGACACCCTCGGCTTTCAGGTTGGTTCAAACTACACAAACTGCAGCACAAAAAAATGTGGGTTCGACACACACTATCCAAATTATTTTCCCCCTCGAGTGAATTTTCAAGAGAAAGTTAAAGAAATGCAGGTAGGAAAGGAGATTTTTCTTGCTTGCTTTTTTGGCTTTCTTGCTTACCTTGGCTATTTTTTCTCTTTACATTTATTAATTCGCCTTTCTTCCGCTCTTTGTCCCTTCCCAGAGAAATGATATCAAAATCATCCCTTATTTAAATGGCCGCCTTTATGACACAAAACTCGAGACATTTCCCCAAGCCCTCCCCTTCGCTTCCAAGAAGGGGAAAAACTCCCATTCAAGCTCACTGAGATCTTTAAAAGAGTCATACGGGTCGTCTGAGATGGCAGTTATGTGTCCATATACAAGATTTTGGCAGAAAAAATTGACTAGTTTGTAATGGGAATGGAGGAGGTAGGTAGAGAAACGCACTGACTATTTCGTTTTTTTGAAGAGTTGACAAAGAGTCTGTATCAGCTTTACCAAGTTGATGGTGTTTATTTGGATCAAGTTGGTTTGATTTTTTTCTTCCTCGTTCACTCACTTACGCACACTTACACTCACACTCACACTCACACACTCACACTCACATGCACACACACATACACTCACACATATACCACAGGCGCAAAAGGAGGAGATTTATGCCATGATCAAACACATGGGCATGAAATAGGGGGAGGTAACCACACAGTTGAAGGGTACTTGGTTCTGATGGAGACAATCAGGTTAAAATGAAGTAATGGCGGCCAATAATCCTCCCCGGCCACTAACTCATACCCCAAACATTTTCACGGTAACAACCACAACCATCACAAAAAAATAGAGACCTCACTGCAGGGAATCTCCTTTTAATGACAGAAGGCATTGCAGAGGTTTATTTATCGCATTTTGACCTCTTTTTGAGCCTTGATGCAATGAATGGTTTTTCCCTCTTTTCTTTGTTTTATTTTTCCCTCCTTTTTTCAACCAATTCCTCAGAGAGTTGGGAGGGACAACTCCAAACAATCCCCATTTTTCCTGCAATTTATGGGGGGTATTATCTGGCAACAGGGACATATTTTACTGCGTCAGACTTTTCCAGTTTTGAATTTTGAGCCTTATTTCCTCAGCTCCGCGACTCCTCAGCATTTTCATTTCTCTTCCATTAGGACACACATTTCAGGCCAAAATAGCCCGGCAGCTGATTTTTGGCTTTCAGGTTACATTTCCAGGCTGGGTGGGTAGATTAGTAAAAAAAAGAACCATATTAACATTCCCAACAGCTCGGCTGGATCACATTTGGTGGCAATTACATTTCTCCCAAATCCTATCTCTCCCCTGAATCCCCACGCTTTAATTCCACAGATTTCTCCTTTCTCTCTTCCTTAATCTCAGCCCGCTCTGCCCTCTCCCCCTTCTTCCTTTCTGGCCGTCTGTCACGGCCCCTCCCCTTCGCCTCCCCACTCTTGATGGAGACGCTTGGATTAAAAGAACAACGCTTTGTGACAAGATCAGGATCAACATCATCTTTTTTTATCCCCCATTTATTACACAGCACATGGGTGGGGTTGGAGGGGGAGTGGGTGGTAGTGGTGGCAGTGAGGCTGTTTGGAGAGAAGGAAGTGGACCTCGAGATCAATGCAATCGAGTACGGGCTGAAAGGAGCCCCGACTGAATGCCTCGTCACACAGGTTTGACCTTTTTGTTGCTCCCCAGTTTTTGTGTTGCCTTTCTGATTCTCCCCTTTCAGATCGTTAGCGACAGCCCCCAAAAGCATACCCAAAAATGCACAGCAATCCGACAAACTCTCTTTTCCCAAGGCACAACAAGCCCGGCCCGAGCCATAAAAATCGAACCTCTTCGAGGCTAAAAAAATTTGATCAAAGTTTTTTAATGTTTTGTTTTTTTGCTTTTTTCTTTTGGAACAAGCACGAATCACGCCCGGACTATGAGCGCAATCCGTAAATGACGACGAAGAACGAATTTCAGGGGCTATGTTTCTCAACCAGAGGAATTCTCCTTGGCTTCCTCTTTTCCCTTCTCTTCCCCCTCGTCGTCCTTTTTGGTTTTTTCTTCCTCGCTTTTCTTTTTACAGTCCTTTTCCTCTTCCTCTTTCTTTCGCTCCTTGTCTTGACTTTTGCCCTCCCCTTTCTCGGTGCCTTTTTCTGATTCTTTTTCTGATTCCTTTTCTTTCCCCTTCTCCTTTCCATCTTTCCCATCCTTCCCGTCACTTGACCCGGGTTTCTTGACCCCACAATCGCAGGTGTGAGACCCAAGGTTACTGCTTGGGGAAATGGAAACATGGCCCCTTTGGCAAGATTTGTCGTCGACATGAAAAAAGCAATGCTGGAGGCATTCCAGAGGCGTGGCTCGATCGGAAGCCTTGTAGGACAACATTCTACAGAAACGAGGTCAATCACACATAACGAAAAGGGAGAGAGATAAACAAACAGAGAGGGGGAGGGAAGAAGAGAAATAAAAATGGCACCTTTCCAACAAATCCTTAAATTTGAGGTAATCCTGGGGGTAATGGCCCTTTTCTCCCAAACGGCGACCATTGGGGCCACCTGTATGAACACCGAGGATATTATCCAACGATTTTCGCTTAAGCTTCCTTCGATCAGAGACAGACCTCAGCGCAAACCCATTGGCGGTAAAGGAGAAAAAGTGGCGGGATTTGGGGGATCGAAGGATCATGCTCGGGGGGGGGAGACCTTTCAGCTCGCAAATTTTTTGCAACTAAAGTGAGAGTTAAGAAGGGAAAAGAGGAAAGGAGAGAGACACAGAGAGAGAGGACCGTTCGAGAGAGAGGGCCGTTCAAGAGAGAGGGGGNAGAGAGAGAGAGAGAGAGAGAGAGAGAGAGAGAGAGAGAGAGAGAGAGAAGAGGGAAAGGGAGAAAAAAAGGACCTGCTCCGTTTCATTTCTGCCCGTAAAAAGAGGCTCACCGGTGTGCATCTCGGACAAAATACAACCTAAACTCCACATGTCAACACTACAGTCGTAGTCCAACTCAAGAAGGACTTCGGGGGCGCGATAAAATCGACTTTGGATGTAGGTGTACATTTTCTCGGTGACGCGACAAGAACTGCACAAAGGATGAGCCAAAATACTTTGAAAAGGGACAGGAAAGATTCCACAGAGAAAAAAAAGGAAAAAAGAGAGTACCTGCTGAAATCGATAACTTTGATGGCAGAACGCTTCGGATTACGGAGTAAAACATTCTCCGGCTTCAAATCGCAATGAATCACACGGATCTCCGAAAGAAAGTACAACGCGGTCAAAATCTGCTGAGCAAACTTTCGAACGAGATGGAGAGAGACCCCCTGGTAATCGGTGTTCTTCAGCAACTCATACAAATTCATCGACAACAGCTCAAAAGTAATACATAAGTGATCGCGCCACATGAAATGCCCAATCATTCGGACGATAAAGAATTGGTCATACGGGTCCTTCTGCTGCAAAAGACGAAGAATTCGCAGCTCGACGCGAGCCTGATTGTAAAAGGCCGGGCGACTCTTCACAATCTTAATGGCGACGGTAGTGCGACGAACACGGTCATAAGCCTCCACAACCTGTCCAAAACTACCCTTCCCAAGGATGCCTCCAATCTCATAACGGTCATCCCACACCTCCCCAGCACGAATGATGTAATCTCCCTTATCATCATCCCAATGCCCCTTTCTTCTTGGCATGTTCTTTTGGAATTTCGACGACTGAGACTTGCTGTTGGAAGAGGATTTTTTCTCTTCCTCAGAACCACACGAATCATCTTCCGAGGAAGAATCAAAAGATTCCTCCTGTGCGGCAGCCCCATCCTCTTCCTTCTTCGCTGTGGCCGCTCCGCTGCCTTTCTCGCTGCTGGCAGCGGGTTCCGCAGCAGCAGCAGCAGCAGGAGCGGAATCCTTTTTCTCTTGGGGTTTGTCACTCATCTAAACTTTTTCTAACGTCAACAACAATCAAAACAGAAATCAAAACTCCCAAAGGAGAAGATCGACCAAAACAAGAGCCACAACTGTAATGAAAAAAAAAAACAGCAAAAAAGAAATCGTGTGCGTGACTTCATCAGTAGATTTTATCGTCTTTTTCTTCGACAAAACAAAGAAATGTTCATGGAGAAAAACTTCGACAAAATCTGTTTTGGGATGACATCTCGGCTTGACAAGGAAGGGACTCTGCAGATCCAAAAGCTGTTTGTAGTATCAACCAAGGGATGTAGCTCTAGCTTTCTCAAAGATCTACCAATCGCCCTTTTGAGTGCTCCTCATCTTTGGAACAGCCCCTTTCTTTAACAGGACTTTTTTTTTGCCCTTTCAAGGGGCTCGCCTCAATAGGGAACTCTCCCATAATATTGGCCAGGACCACCAAGAGGTTTTTTGTTTGTTTGTTGTTTTCTTTTCTTTCTATCTTTCAAGTGCAGTGAAGGTCTTGTGTCTTCTCGCCACAACTAAACAAAAACCACATTCCCCTCTTGGCACCCTTCTTTGAAAAAAGAAATCAGAAACTTTGAAAAAGTTGGTCATTTTATCGATAAATACCGGCTTCGTGTTATCACGACTTTGCAACAATCGGAGGGGAAGACGGAGAAGACAAACAAGGAGGAGAAGAAGAGTGGGAAGAACTTGATGAAGGGAAGGAAGAACAAGGAATGAGGGCGAAGAACTTTATGAAGAGTGGGAAGAAGAGCAAGAACAAGGAGAAGAAGAGAGTGAAGAACAAGGAGAAGAAGAGCGCGAAGAACAAGAAGGAGAAGAACGTGAAGAACAAGAATGTAAATACGAAGGAGAAGAAGCAATAGGCTGGGAAAGGCTTGCAAAATTGTGAGTCGTGACAGGGAACAAATGTGGCTGTTCTTTGTGCTTCGCGCTCCACTCAAACCATCCCCCATCATACACGCTCGCAGGCCTCCCTACAAAAGAAAGAGATAAATATCAACAAAAAATGTTCCAAGCATTAATGCCAAACCGAGCACTTGGCAGTAAAAAAAGACTTCACTGGCTCGCCATCCTGTCCCACAAAAGAAACATAAATGATCAGTTTCTCCAAACTCTTTCAGCATCTTGACTATTTCCAGGTGGCTTTTCATATGCCTGTCGTCTTCAGCTCGATACCCCCTCACACTGTGAGAGTGGTCCCCGGAGTTGCCAAAAACAGCTCCCTTTGTCCGAAAAAAATAACCAAAAATAAGAACGAGTGACGGGCACCCAATAAACCCAAACAAAATACCTGAATGTCTCCTCGGCTGTGGATGTATAAATACCCACTCACCTGCACATTGAGAAAGGTTAGGAGGATAGAGTGGGTATTCTCAGTCAAAGTAAAAAAAAAAAAAAACCTCTCCAACAAACTCGGCAAGAGACCGCATTGACACCAAAACAGCGCTTTTTGTGTTCCCAATTTCTTGCACCTACAGTGTCACAAGCAAATCAAAAAAGAATGTTTTTTTTGTTCAATTCTTTGAGGGAAAAAAGGAATCGATATTTCGCTCAACCTGGTGGTAGTCGTTGATAAAATGAGGGGAACCGGGAATGTTTGGCTTGATCAAGGTACTCTGCACACTTTTTGGAAAAAAGGGGTCTGTTGTGATGGAACCTCCCCATTGGACCCAGGCGTCATAACCACCATCCAATACTCGTACGTCTCTGGGAAAAACAGGTGTTAATTCATTTTCAGAGGGTAAGAGAGAGAGAAAGAGAACTGAACGCCAGCATAGCTGAGGATTAGAAATGCTCTAAAGGCTGCAATTTGTCCTGCGTGTTTCCCCGGTAGTTGCTGGATGAGGGATTAGGAGAAAGAGCCAGAGAGCCGTTCAAGAGAGAGGGAGAGGTACTGAGGCAGTGGGGATAGTAGTGCGACCGTAGAGAATGACGGTGGTTGTTTGAGTTATTCCCCATTTACAAAGAGTTTCCTCAAGTTCTTGTGGTGTGGTTCTATTCCATGTTTTTGGGCTGTCCTTTGTTTTAGAAAAGACTACAAAAGCAAGAAAAGAAAAAACAAACTCTTCTAGCTCCGAAATGTCCATGTGAATGGCAGTGGGAAGGTGTCCTTCGTGGTAATCATTTTCATTCTCAAAGTTGCAATGGAAGAGAAGGAACTCTTTGTTCTCACCTTCCTTTTGGTATTTTTCTTGAATGGAAGGTTAGGGGGAAGCAAGGGCAAGAGAGAGAAATGAACATAAACCAGGAATTCGCCCATTTAAAAGGTCAAAAATCCAGTTGGGATGGACCAACAGGTGAAAAGAGGGAGGAAAAACCAGAGGGAGAGAGGGGTCATTGGTAATCACCTCGAAACCTTCACCATAGACCACGACCCCTTGGCGGTAGTTGAGTTGTTGCAAGGGAAATAACAGACTGCAAGCAACAACTCCGGAGACGTGAGGAGTGTCCCCAACCACAACAATTTGCTGGTTTTCTTGGATAAGTTCTTGAGCTTTTTGGAACAGGACTTCTGGTTTGTTGTGTTTTTGGGTCTGTGAATTGGTGAGATGAAGGGGGTCACTGGGAGAAGAAATCCATTTTTCTTACCCAGTCAAGAAGCGAAAGTGGCAATGGGTGAGAAGAAGGAAGACAACCTGAGAGGAAAGGGGGGGGAGAGGGAGAAGAGGAAGAGAATAAAAACAAAGAAGAAGAAGGGGAAAGAAGGAGATACCACGACGGGTCAGAGTCTCAGACAGTTTCCACCCATTAAAAGAGGGATGAGGGCGACAATCAACCACACAAAATGTGTCTGTTTGCCACCCACGCACAAATTCCGCATGCGAAATCCTTGGAAGTTCCATTTCCCCCTCCAGGGCTGTCATCTCGCTCGGGTCGAAATCTTGCTGGTCATAGAAAATGATCGACCTCGCTTAATTTAACATACACGGAAATCTGCGAGTTATAGATACCGGGATGAATGAGCACGAGGACCGGGCTTCCGTCCCAAATTGGAAGAAATACTCTCAATAACACTTTATTGGTGGGTCATTCTTTCTTTGGCAATGGTTGGTCTGGTTCGGGTGGCGTTGTTGGTGGTGGTTGGTTTGGTTCTCAGCGCAACCCACGCGCTTGCTGACTACAAGTAAGGAAGGGAGGTCGGAAGGAAAGAGTTTCTCCTCACAATGTTACTGCAGGGAATGCCCCGGTCACTATGAGTGCAGCGAAAATTCTACGTGTTGTCATGGTGAGATTTGTTCTTCTCTTCTTCCCTTTCCATCCTTCTCAACTATCACTTCTTTCAGGAACTTGTTGTGAGGAGGGTTCTGAATGCTGCGATGGAATTTGGTATTTCTCCCTTCTTCAATCCCCTTGACCCACACCCATAGACTAATTATGTTCACAGTTGTGAGATGGGATCGAACTGCTGCAATGGAACTTGTTGTCCCAATGCTTCTCTTTGTTGTTATGGTTTGGTTTGATCAGAGGTAAAGAAGGTTTTGGACTCACACTCCTCTAGGAACTTGTTGCTTCGATGATGAAACATGTTGTGGGAGCCCTGATAATTCTTTTGGTGGGATTTGTTGCACCTCAACTGCCCATTGTTGCCCATCGGTTTTCTTTTTCTTCTCTCCCTTCTCTTTCTTTCCTCTTCTGACCAGCTTTCCAGATCGTTGGTGCGTCGGGAAAGAAATACCCAGATAGGTGCTGTTCAAACGGCAAAGTTTGTTGCAATACTGGTGTGGTTGGTTGCTGTGATTCTTCCGAAGGATCTTTCTTGTGGGTGTGAACGGAGGTCAAACACAAGAAATTGATTTTGTCAAATTTCGATTGGAGAAAAAATTGTTGTAAAAAAAAAAATCCCATCTTTTCGCCATCCCGACGGGTTGATTTTAACCATAATCCCCTAAATTTGGGGTTCTAAATCATTTACCACACGTCCTCCCTTGTTTTTGTGTGTCGCGATGCAGTTGTCTGTTGTTTTGCTTGTGCTTACCGCTGTCGTGTGCAGCCACGCTTTCGAGACTTGCACCTACAGATCCTCTGATGGAAGTGTGTACGACTTGCATTTGATTCGTTCTCACCACCAAGGGCTGAGAAATGTCGCCGAGGATTCATCTGGTATGAAATACTATTGGAACCTTTGTGAGAGCATTGCTGATGGTTTGTTCTCCCTTTTTCTTCCCTTTCTTGGTCTCCTTTCTAACCCTTCCTCAAAAGCCCGCTTCCACACTGATTTTGACAACCCTTGCCCCTCTCATGCTTTTGTTTGCCAACAAACCGCTCAACTCACCACCAAGGATTGTGGAGGTGCCCCCCGTGAAGTTTTTGACGGAGAAAACGGACCCTCCCAAGGTGTGACCATTGTTGTTTCTGGTGGAGATAAGGGATGCAACGATCTCCAAAGAAAAACCACCATCAACGTCAACTGTGGCTCTGACACCGACCCCGTCATCACCGAGATCGGGCCTTGCCATTACAACATCCGCTATAACAACCGCCTTGCTTGCCCTCGTGCTTAAAAGCACGACCAACACAATCTTTCTTCACAGAATTGTGAGCCAAAATAAATATCGATCTCCAATCTGGTTGTCTGTCGTTGTGCTGTGTTAGGTGGAAAGGAATACGTCCAGAGGACATCAAAGTTTTTTTTCCAAGAGGGCCCTTTTTTCTTTGCAATGTCTCGGTTTTCTTTGTGATGCTCGCTTTCAATCCAAGAGATCCCTTTCAAACTTCTCGATGAGTAAATACCCACCGCTATCATGGATAGAAGACCAAAAGAGGAACCCCTCTTCATCTCGTGGGCCTGGTCTTTCTGACCCAATGCGGTTCGAAGCCTCTTCGACCTCTTCCCTTCCCCCATCTTTTCTCACCCATTGCCCAACAGCTATCTCTCTTACCCTCCCATCGTCTGTGGGAACATTTCTGATGAAGAGAAAGACCCCCTCCTCTCTTCTCAAATAGAAAAGGGCATCTGGGCGAGTTCCCACCCAACCCTTCGAAAATCTTTTAAAAAGAAGAAAGTTGAGACCCCCTACCACCACCTCGGCCTCGATCTTGATTTTGATTCCGAAGCGGACTTCAATTTCTCTTCTTCCTCCTCTCCTTCCGAAAGCGACCAGTCTTCTTCTTCTTCTTCCTCCTCCTCCTCCTCCTCCTCCTCCTCTTCCTCCTCCTCTTCCTCCGAGGATTCCTCCGATTCTTCCAATTCGGATGATGAAGCCGATGCATGGAAGGAACCCTATTACGCCAAACCGCTTGTCCCAAACTTTTCTTCAACAAAAATGCTTTTGACTGGAGAAGAAGGGGGCTGCACTTCTCCTGTTCTTCCTTGCTTCCGCAATAATTTTGATCCAACCATCAACTCTAACCTTTACTCGCGTTCTTTCGATCAGTTCGACAAAGAGGTTTCATTTTTTTGCAACCCTTTTATTTACAGCCCAAACTTCTTCATTTCCTCACGTTTCCTTCCTTCTTCCCTGCAGAGAAAATTTCTTGATAAGGGCCGCAAAACCCGTGTCTTTTTCCCGACCCCATTGATTACAAAGCTGATAAGAGAAGAACAGTTTTGTTTTTTTTTTTTTTTTTTTTTTTTTTTTTCTCTTCCTGTTTTCGAATTGGTTTTTTTCGTCAACTCACTTCCAACAGTGAAATACGAGACCAACCATCCTCAGAGAGTAATTGCTGTGCAATTGTTGATGTCGTCATTCGTCCCTCTTTCTATGTGGACGGAAGAAAATTCGAGGAGCTTGACAGTGAGAGCGAGAGCGAGAGTGAAAGCGAGAGCGAGAGCGAGAGCGAGAGCGAGAGCGAGAGTGAGAGTGAAAGCGAGAGCGAGAGCGAAAGTGAGAGTGAGAGCGAAACAGAGGGGCTTGAATTGACCTTGGAGCAAAAAAAAATGAAGTTAAAAAGAAAACAGATGAGAGAAGAGAAGAAGAAGCAAAGGGAAGCAGAAAGAGCAAGAAGACAAAAAAAAAAGGACCGAAAGGCAAGAAGAGAAGAAAGTAAGAGAAGGAAGGCGGCAAAAAGGGAAGCAAAGAGAAGGAGCTTGGCGGCAAAGCGGGACGGGGAAAGGATAAGAAGGGAAACTGGAGTGAGCACACATTTTTTGTTTTTATTTCCATCTGGTACGATTTTGCAGAGTTTGTCTGCTTTTACAAGCGATGGACATCACGATTTTTGTGCGCAGAATCAGGAGCAGGAACAAATCCCAAACCACAAAATCTGCTCTTTGCCTCATCAAATCCAAGAAATTCAAACATCAAAATCTTTTTCTTATCTTATTCCCACCACCCCTTCTCCCACTTCTTCTTACTCTTCCTTTTTGGGTTATTCCCCTTATCTCCCCGGGAATAAAATTGGAACCAGGTTCTTCATCCCTCCCTTTCCTCTTTCTCTCTCTCTCTCTCTTGAACGACCCCCCTCCCCCCCTCTCTCTTGAACGCCCCC
>MUHK01001618.1:27722-47050 GCA_002151225.1 Paramoeba pemaquidensis
ACACACACACACACACACACATACACACACACACACACACATACACACATACACACACACACACACACACCACAGCATACCACCATCTCACACCACACCCACCACATCCATTGATGAAAATAACTAGATTGTTTTGTGTCGATCAATGGCTGTTTATATGATTGATTTGAGAAAAAAATACAAAAAATCACCTTCCCCCTCTCTTTTGATGTGGGAAAAGTATGGAGAAGATCAAATTTTTGGTGGTTTGTAGGGCGGGGGTTAAATGAAAAAAGTTTCCATCCTCAAATTTATTAAAAAAAAAACAGTGGCCAAAAGCAACCATAACCATCAGCTGTTTTTGAGCAGCAAATATAGCATTTTGCTGTTTGATGTAAGGCGTTGGGACTCCCCTTTGTTGTCTTTCCAGCATCACATCTTGGTTTCCCCTCTTTACTTTCTCTCTCTCTCTCTTTTCATTCATTCAACCCCCCCTTAGAAACCACCAACGCTTTTGAAATTACACAGCAGCCAAAAACATGCATTTTTATTTTTTGGAGACAACTCAGAGTCGCGTTTGTTGGCTTTTGGGATTCATCAGAGGTCAGCTTTCGTTATCTTATCTTTTGTTTTCTTTTTCTTTTTCTTTTTCTTTTCCCCTCCCCTCCTTCTCTTTTTTAAACAAGAGAAAATTTTTTCTCTTCCTTGTGAATAGAAATGATGGGGAGTGGTTGGCAGAAAGTGATCTTCCAGTGGCAATGGGATCTTCTTCAGATATTTCAAGATTTTTTGCTATCCAAAGGGGGGATATACTGGATCGGCGAGTGCGAAGTATTCTCTTTTCTTTCCATCCCTCATCATTTTCCCCTTTAATATTTCTTCTCTTTTCCCAAGGTTTTGCCGTCTCTGGGCTACACGAACACCTCCCAATTCCAACGGTTTGTTGAAGAGAGGGGCAGAAGCTGAACTGACTTGTGACTTATGAATCTTCTTAGGTTTTTTACACTTTTTTCTCTGACCAGGATGGTCATGTTTTTTCACAGCGTGTTCGACCCTTCTACTCCTCTCCTTCTTCTTCCTCCTCTCCCTCCCCTTCCCTCTTTTTGTCTTCTTTTCTTGACTGGGGAAAGGGAAAAGAGGAGAAGATGGAGATAAGAGAGAAAAATGAGAGTGAATTATTAAAAATCACTTCAGATCATTTAGTTCATGGTTTGTATTTATGGTGTTGGGTTTTGTTAGTTTTGTCTTGTTGGCTCTGGTTCAATTAACATTTTTTTTTTTCTGCAGATGCAACAAAAGTTGTTCATGCTGGTACTTTCATTGGGAACAAATTCTTCTCAGGTTTCTCTTCTCCTTCTCCTTCTCTCTTCCCTCATCTCACCATTCCTATCTGTTTGTAGCGATTTTTAGCAAAAAGGGCATGAAAGTGGCCAAGTTGGCAGGTCATCAAGGTCGAGGATGGAGAGAAATTGCCATTGGCTACATCAGGCGAGATGGCCCCCTTTCTTTGATTGAGCTTTTCAAGTTTGGATTGTTTTTCCCCATTTATTAATGTTTTGGCTCATTCTCTCTCTCTCTCTCTCTCCCTCCCTCTCTCTCTCTCTCTCTCTCTCTCTCTCTCTCTCTCTTCCCAGTAAGTTAACAAGAAGAGGGTCAACTGGAAAAGTTAAGAGATGTCAGCTAACCTGGACCGAATCCCTCCGAAAGTATTATTGTGTGGGCGATGAGCCTGGGATGATTGACCCCGAAGAAGAGGAGGCGGAGGCAGAAGGGGGGGAAGGGGTTAGAAAGAGCAGAAGGAAGAAAAGGGCTGAAGGGGGAGAAGAGATTGTGGGGAGCCTGGAGTGGGGGATGGAAGGCGGGAGGAGAGACACCTTGAATGCATGGGAGGTGGTTTGGAAGAGGGAAGAAGAAAATGGGGTGTTAGGGTTTGTCTCTATGCTACAATGGGTGAAATTCTACCTTTCGGAGAGGTTTGTCTTCAAATTTTAGGGTTTTTTTTTTTTTTTTTTTTNGGTTTGTCTTCAAATTTTAGGGTTTTTTTTTTTTTTTTTTCTGAATCGCCCAACCTTGCAGAGAAGACGAGTTCCACCAGCAAACCCAAACCCAAACTGAAACCGAAGCTGAAAATGAAACAAACGCCTCCCAATCGCAATTCTCCCTTTACTCCCAATCCATCCTCTCCCAAGCCCAAACCGCCAATTCTATCACCAAAACTCGCCAACAACGATTGAACAAAGTTTCAAAAGGGTTTAAAGGGGGTTACTTTTTCAAAAACAAATACATCGTTTCGATGGATGCTCTTCGGAGAGGGGGGTCTTGGAAAGGGACTGAATTGGTGTCGGAGAAAGAAAAACAGGCTCTTGAAAGAGAGGGAAAGAGAGCAACATTGTTGGCGGGGAAACTTGGCAGGAAAAAAGTGGATTATCAGGAAGTGGAGGGGGAGATGGGGATGATGATCAGTGGGGGAGGGATAGTGGCGAGTCATGTTCTTCCTGGGGCGGACGTGATAGCTGCTGAAGAGAAACTTGCTGAAGTCTTGAAAAAGAAAGAAGAAGAAGATCAGAGGAGAAAGGACGAGGAAGATTACAATCAGAGGTATGGGGTGACAAGGGAGAGCGGGGGAGAAAGTGGGGGGGAGAGGCCAATTTATGAAGAGAAAGAGGAGGAAGAGGAAGGGGATGCGGAGCATGAGGAAGAGGGGAAGGGGAAGGAAAAAGAGGGAGACAGCGACAGCGGGGACAGTGAGGGAGAGGAAAGTGAGGAGAGCGAAGGAGAGGAAGAAGATAAGGAACAGCACCTTTTCGTCACATCTTCATCTTGGGAGCGCTGGAAACGTGGCGGAGATCTGGAAGTTGGTGGAGGTATTTTTTTGATTTTATTTTTCTATCTGCCAGATTTCATTACCCATTCATCTCATCCCTGAGCTCAGAGTATAAAAACGTCAACCTCACACATGACAACCTCTCTCAACTCGTTGACAATGTTTGGTCATTGGCGAACCAATGGAGTAGGTTTCGTACTCCAGAGAAGATTTCACCAATGCACGGGACGCTCTTAGAGGAGCAAAAGATTATTAAAGAGTGTTTGGAAGGTACCAAGGTGGAGTTAGAGGAGGAGGGGCAGCCGTTGAGTGTGGTTGCACTTCAAAAGTATTTCCATCGGGTTTGTTGGGGGATGGTCAATGTGTCGACAAATCTTTTCATTTTTTCATCTTTTTTTTTTTTTTTTTTTTTTTTNCACACACACACACACACACACACACACACACACACACACACACACACACACACACACACACACACACACACACACACAGTGAGCCAGCATATCAAGTTTTGGCGTCAAAACACAATATTTATTTTATGATGAGATACATGAAAAAAGTGAGACAACAAATTTTGAATGATGAGATTTAAAATAAAATCAGAAATATTTATTTTTTTTTTTATTATTATTTTTTATTTTATTTTATTTTATTTTTTTTCAGGAGAGCAACAAGAATCTATTTGGGGAGGTAAACTGAAATAAAGAAAGAGACACAAAAGAACAGAGAAAACGAGAGCGACAAGAAGAACAACTGTCCTGTAATGGTACAAATACTGTGCTTAAATCATCTGATGTGTGGTAATTTAATTTTTTTTTGATCATTCCATACTTTTAAGTCTTTTTTGAAAATTTTAATTTCACAAAATCAGACCAAAAACAAAAAAGATAAACGGTTTTTGTGGATGTTTTAACACACCTTCGTGTTTTCGAGGATTTTGGGAGAAATCGTGTTTTGAACCATTTTGGACGTTTTGGAAGCGTTTTGTGAACCATTTTGAGCGTCTTAGGAGCGATTTGTGAAGTTGGACCAAACGGGACAGTTCCCGAGCTGGCTTCTCTCTCTCTCTCTCTCTCTCTCTCTCTCTCTCTCTCTCTCTCTCGAACGGCCCACTCTCTCTCTTTCTCTCTCTCTCTCTCAGTCTGACCCCAATACCAGCCCTTCAAATTCGATCACGGGCGCCTTTCAGAGAAGATCTTCCTCTGACCCAGCTCTCTGCCAAGCCAAGCTCCCAAGACCTCTTCTCCTCACAAGAATTCTCATCACAAGACATCTTCATACCAAATACAGTGCTACAGGACTCATTGTTAGAGGAAGACTTTCCCTCTCAACTTTTCTCCCAAGACACAACCCAAAGTCAAGATCTTTCACAAACTCAAGATTTTTCTTTCTCTCAAAACCTTTCGCAACAAGCTGAAAAGCTCACTGTGCCTTCTGCTTCGCCATCGAAAAAGAGGAAACGCCCTTCTTCCCCTCCTTCCTCTTTGTCTTCCTCTTCCTCTTCCTCTTCCTCTTCCTCTTCCTCTTCCTCTTCCTCTTCCTCTTCCTCTTCCTCCTCCTCCTCCTCCTCTTCCTCCTCCTCCTCACTTGCAAGCTCAAATCCATTAAGCACCCACACAACCCCTCGCCAAGTCCGTTTCCAACCCCAGCCCTCTTCTCCCTTTACTTCTTCCTCTCAGTCTTCCATCCCAACCCCTTTCTCCCCACAGCCCCTCTTGCGCTCCTTCTCCCAACCCCCTCCTTCCCCCGCTCCCCTTGGCCCCATTCGCTCTTCTTCTGTTCCCGTTTCTTCTGTTCCAGCCGTGGTGGGGAGAAAGGGGAGGGGGAGGGGGAAGAAAGTTTCACAACCACCACAAAAGAAGCGAAGGAGTGGGTTTTAGAACAAAAGGAAAAGAAACTTTTATTTATTTTTGGGGGCGGGCAAATCATAATAAATGTGAACCCCTCGCAACACACCTGTGGGGCCATCTTGGATTGTATTGTAGGATCTTGGGATTCTGAGAAGCGAAACGACACAAAACCGCCCTTGTCTCACTTTTCTTAGCTTCATTTTTCTTGTTCGATTTTTTTTCCATGTCGTTGTTGTCATTTATCTTCTTTGAGCATGGATTCTTGTGAAGTTGTTGTCATCTCTTCCTCTGACGAAGATGACCCCGACGAAGTGTTTCTCCCCACTTTTAAGTTCTCTTTCCCTGAAGAATCCTCGCCAGGCCCAAAGAGAAAGAGGGGCAATTCCTCTCCCCTCTCCTCTTCGCTCCCACGAAAAAGGTCTCGACCACCGGAGGTTTCTTTTGGAGACGCAACACAGAAAAGAGAACAAGAATGGGGAAAAAAGCTCAGTGAAACTCCATCACAAAAGACTCCGCCACAATTTGTTTATTTGAGCGATGAAGAGGAAGAGTTTGATGACCCCTCTCCATGTCCGCCGTCTCCCTCTCCCTCTTCTTCAACTATTTCTTCTTCTTCCTCTTCTTCTTTTCCTCCTTCTCCTTCTCCTCTTCCTTCTCCTCCTGCTTCCCCTTGTCCTTCTCCGCCCTCTCCCTCTCCCTGTCCCTCTCCCTCTCCCTCTCCCTCTCCCTCTTCCTCTTCCTCTCCCTCTCCCTCTCCCTCTCCCTCTCCCTCTTCCTCTTCCTCTCCCTCNTCTCTCCCTCTCCCTCTCCCTCTCCCTCTCCCTCTCATTCCGTTTCTCTATTTTCTTCTTTTCTTTCGGCTATGACTTTGAATTCATCTCCTTCTCCTTCTTCTCCCACTGCTCCCCCTCTTTTCTCTTCTTTTGTTCTTCCACCTTCTCCTTCTCCTTCTCCTTCTCTTTCTCTTTCTCCTTCTCCTTCTCCGTCTCCGTCTCCTTCTCCTTTTCTTTCCCCTTCTCTTTCTCCTTCTCCTTCTCCTTCTCCTTCTCCTTCTCCTTCTCTTTCTCCTTCTCCTTCTCCTTCTCCTTCTCCTTCTCCTTCTCCTTCTCCTTCTCCTTCTCCTTCTCTTTCTCTTTTTCTTTCTCCTTCTCCTTCTCCTTCTCCTTCTCCTTCTCCTTCTCCTTCTCCTTCTCCTTCTCCTTCCCCTTCTTCTCCTTCTCCTTCTCTTTCTCCTTCTCCTTCTCCTTCTTCTTCTCCTTCTCCTTCTCCTTCTTCTCCCACTGCTCCCCTTCTTTTCTCTTCTTTTGTTCTTCCACCTTCTCCTTCCCCTTCTCCTTCTCCTTCTCTTTCTCCTTCTCCGTCTCCGTCTCCTTCTCCTTTTCTTTCTCCTTCTCCTTCTCCTTCTCTTTCTCTTTCTCTTTCTCTTTCTCCTTCTCCTTCTCCTTCTTCTCCTTCTCCTTCTCCTTCTCCTTCCCCTTCTCCTTCTCCTTCTCCTTCTCTTTCTCCTTCTCCTTCTCCTTCTCCTTCTCCTTTTCCTTCTCTTTCTCCTTCTCTTTCTCTTTCTCCTTCTCCTTCTCCTTCTCCTCTTTCTCCTTCTCCTTCTCCTTCTCCTTCTCTTTCTCTTTCTCCTTCTCCTTCTCTTTTTCCTTCTCCTTCTCCTTCTTCTCCTTCTCCTTCTCCTTCTCCTTCTCTTTCTCCTTCTCCTTCTCCTTCTCCTTCTCCTTCTCCTTCTCCTCCTTCCCCTCCTTTTTCCCCTTCTCCTTCTCCTTCTCCTTCTCCTTCTCCTCCTTCTCCTTCTCCTTCTCCTTCTCCTTCTCCTTCTCCTTCTCCTTCTCCTTCTCCTTCTCCTTCTCCTTCTCCTTCTCCTTCTCCTTCTCCTTCTCCTTCTCCTTCTCCTTCTCCTTCTCCTTCCCCCCTTCTATCTACCCCTCTTTCTGCCTCTCCTTGTGTCCCTTCTACTCTATCACCTTCTCCCTTTGGAAACCTCTTCAAATTTACCAAGAAACGTGGCGGGTCTTTCTTGAAATCAATCTTTCCACTCACTCCCGCTCCCCTCGCATTGGAGGAGATTGAAGAAGTTGTTGAGGAAGAAGAAGAAAGTGATACAGAACAGCAAACAAACCACCCTTTTCCAACACTCACCCCTCTCCCTGAAGAGGACCCTCAATTATGGGCTCAAAAAGATGTGTATGCCCCTTTTGGAGAGCAGTGGCAACGAGGGAAGGTTATCTCAGTCTCAGGAGATCGCTTCTTGGTTCGTCTCCATGATGGATCTCGAAAGAATGTGCTCCGAAGCCGGGTGATTTTTGACCACATGCCTTATTCTTGCTGGCTTGGAGTTGGACAGAAAGTGTGTGCATGGATTCCTGGGAGTGAGGAATTGGTCACAGGAGGGAGTTGCATGTTTGAGGGGGAGATAAGCGTTGTTTGTGGAAAAAAGAGACTTGTAGAGTTCTTGGATGGAAGGGTCGAAACTTGCCCAATTGAAAATATTCGTCTTCTCCCCTCATCATCTGCTTCCTTTTGTTTACCACCCTCCCCTTCTCACTCCCCTTCTCACTCTCAAACCCATTCTCCTTATTCTCCTCATTCTCCTCATTCTCCTCATTCTCCTCATTCTCCTCATTCTCCTCATTCTCCTCATTCTCCTCATTCTCCTTGTTCTCTTCATTCTCCCCATTCTCCCCATTCTCCCCGTTCCCCTCCTCCCCGTTGTCCCCATTCTCCTCATTCCCCTCATTCCCCTCATTCTTCTCCTTCTCCCCATCCTCCCCATTCTCCCCATTTTCCTCATTCTCCTCATTCTTCTCCTTCTCCCCATCCTCCCCATTCTCCCCATTCCCCTCTTCCCCATTCTCCCCCTTCTCTCCATTGTCCCCCTTCTCCTCATTCCCCTCATTCTTCTCCTTCTCCCCATCCTCCCCATCCTCCCCATTCTCCCCATTGTCCCCCTTCTCCTCATTCTTCCCGTTCTCCCCGTTCTCCCCCTTCTCCCCCTTCTCCTCATTCCCCTCATTCTTCTCCTTCTCCCCATCCTCCCCATCCTCCCCATTCTCCCCATTGTCCCCCTTCTCCTCATTCTTCCCGTTCTCCCCGTTCTCCCCCTTCTCCCCCTTCTCCTCATTCCCCTCATTCTTCTCCTTCTCCCCATCCTCCCCATCCTCCCCNTCCTCATTCTCCTCATTCTCCTCATTCTCCTCATTCTCCTCATTCTCCTCATTCTCCTCATTCTCCTCATTCTCTTCATTCTCTTCCTCCTCTCCCTCAAAACTGTCCTCTCCCTTCTCCTTATTTCCCTTCTCTCTCCCCCCCTTCTGTTATTGTTCTTGATGACGATGATGACGATGATGACGATGATGACGATAAGAATAATGTTGACAACGAAAGTGACGATGAAGTTATTATTATTGATTAGCCTTGCGCACAAAAATGAACCGAAAACTTGATTTTCCAAACCGCCTTTTTTTTCTCGTGTTTGTTCTTGGTTTTGTTTGCGGGGAATGGAGCAAGGAGAAAGAAAGAGGAAACAAGAGACAGAAGAGGGGAACAAAGAAAAGAAAAGAAAAGTCAAGAAAAAAGAAAAGATGACAGTTCCAGTGTTGGAGTGGAACGATACAACCACCGATGAGATCATGGAAATCTTCAAGAAACATCAAGCAATCCTTCTCAAGCACGTCCTTTCTGATTCAAAACTTTCTTTTTCTCTTGACGATGTCTTGTCTCTTTTTTCTTTGTCGAGGGAGTCTGAACAAACCTTTTCCTCTGAAAATAAGACCTCTTCTTCTTCTCCTTCTTCTCTTTCTGATGCCTTCTCTGCCTGGCGTGGAAAAGGACACAAAGAAAAAGATTACTACAGTTTCATCGTCAAAACCGATACCAAGAACAAAGACACCGTGAAAGAACACAAAGCCAAGCTCTGTTCGCAACTCCCCCTCCCCCTCTTTCCCCCTTCCTCTTCCCGGTGGGGGATTTCGCATGGAGGGGATTTGTGGGTTTTTGCAGGGGTCAATCAAGGAAAAGAAAAGATTTATGGGCGCCCCATACACACAGACGATATTTCCCATTCGGGTTGGTGTTCCTTTTTTCTTCTTTTGTTGTGAACCTGTAAAAAATTTAAAGCTATTCACTTGAAACAGGGACATGGCATTTGCAAGCAAGTGGCACCAAAGTTTGGATGCTTCGCCCCTCTGCTTCTCTCCTTGGCTCGGAAAGCTCCAGTTCAGACAACGAAACACAACTTCTCAGGTTCTCCCCCTTTTTCCTCTGCTTTTTTCTTCGACCCTGCTTCTCAGTTCTCACATCACAACAATAGCTGTGAGAAGGGGGATGTTTTCCTCATCAATACACGCTTGTGGTGGCATGGGACCTACCTACCTCCACAACCCACCCCTTCGATCTCTTATGCAAGAGACATTTATCTCCGCGAAGGACAAGGAAGAGGAGAGAGAGAGGAAGAGGAGAGCGATATGACAAATGTGGAGGGAATGTATGCTTCTGAAGACATACAAAGTGGATCAGTGATTTTGACAGAGGACCAGATGCCTGATTGCTCGCTCCCACGTGCCACCCCTCCGAATTGTGGGGTTTGCGAGGTGGAGGGTGGGGTGCTTGGGCTGGTTTCCTTGAAAGATATTCGAATGGGGGAGTGGTTTTCTATTGCTCCTTCATCAGATGAAGAAGACTCAGACGGAGAAGAGTTTGAATTTGAATTTGAAGAGGAAAGTGATGGAGAGTAACCAGAAAATTAAAAAATGACCTTCTTTTTTTTCTTGTGTTCTAGTTTAATCCTCATAGAGAGGAAGAAAGAGAATGTCTTGACATCAACCCTGCTAGCTTTTCTGCAATCTCCACCTCCAACTCTGCTTCAGTCCCATTGTTCCGGACCACCACGTCTGCCACCTCTTCCCTTTCTTCATTCGAAATCTGGGAATTGAGTCTCTTTTGTGCTTCTTCTTTGTTCAGTTTGTTTCTTTCTTGGAGTCTGACAATGGCCACATCAGAATCAGCAACACAGACCCACACCTCGTCAAAAAGGTCGAACCACTTCGCTTCCACCATTACGGCTGCTTCAACAATGATAATGTTTTTGTTGTCACCCCCAAATTTCTTGGCCTCCTCCATAATTTGCTGGTGGATGAGGGTTCTTATGATCGGCCAAACCATTGAATTCAGGGCTTGGAGTTTTTTTGGGTCGGAAAAGACAATGGGCCCCAGTTTCTTGCGATCAATTTCTCCATCTTTAACAATCGCCTGGGAAAAAATGGTGGTTTCGTTCAGGTTTCATTCAGGTTTCTGAGCAACAAGCTGAAAAAAGAGAATCACCTGTCCAAAGTAGGCAACCAGTTGCTGGAATCCATCAGTCCCACCTTTGTAAGCTTGGTGACCAAAATGGTCGGCGTTGAGAACAACAACACCCAAGTTCTTTGCTTTTGCTTGAGCAGCAATTATTTGGCACCTTTCAGAAAAAGAGAGAGTGAGGAAAAAACTCCAAAGTGAAACCACACCCCGCCCCTCCTTCCCCAAAGAACAAAAAAATCACGTTGTGCTCTTCCCACTGGCAATCCCACCAGTCAGACCCACAACGATTGTGTTTGGGGGGATTCCTTCGATGGTTTTTGTATGTTTGCTCATTTTGAATTTTCAAAATAATTTTTTTTTTTTTTTTTCCTTTTTAGAAGAAAGCAAGTATTTGGGATATTCACATTTTTATCTGTACAAAGCGTGGAGAGCCACATCGCAAATTCTTTCTTATTTTTCCTTTTTCTTTTTTCTTTTTTTCCTCTTTGTTTTGTTTTGTTTTGTTTTGTTTTGTTTCCTATTTTACACATTCATCGAAGAAGAAGAACCTGGGCGAACCTAAAGAAAAAGAAACAATGATCAACTTCCTTGAGAGAGAGAGAGAGAGAGAGAGAGAGAGAGAGAGAGAGAGAGAGGGAGAAAGAGAGAGAGAGAACCTTCCCGATCCTCCTTCTTGCTTGGTTGTACCATAAGATTCCCCCAATCGCTAGAGCAATTCCTGAGGAAAAAATGAAAATGAGAAGAGGGAAGAGAAAAAGAAATGGGAGATAGAAAAGAGGGTAATACCAAAGCAATTTGACCACGAAACAGTGTTGTGAAAATACAAAATTGAAGATACGATCACAAAAACTCTTTTGAAAGTATTTGCAACTAAAGGAAAAGGTTAGAGCATTCATAATATCGTTATCATTATCATCGTGAATATCATTACTGTCATTATCGCTGTTATCATCCAAATTAATATCATTAATATTGTCATCATTCTTGTCATTATTATAAGAAAGAAGGAAAGGAAAACCTGCATAAGTGACAACAGAAGAGGAAGACAGAACTCTCATTGCAGTCACAACTAAAAAACACCGGTGAATAAGCGAAGATACAGAGGGAGAGGGAGAGAGAGGGAGAGAGAGAGAGAGAGAGAGGAGAGAACCTTGGATGTAATGACAAAAAGCAGTAAAAACAAATAAACCAACTAAAGTCCAGATATCAAAACCAGTTTCTGTATGTAGTAATATTGTTTCATCTTCTCCAGGGCACTGAAGAAATGAAAGTGAGCGAGTGGGTAAGAGAGAGGGAAGAAAAGAGAAAGAAAACCATATCAAATGAGAAAAAAAGACAAAAAAATCGCAAAGTGAGATTGAAGCCAATGTCCAGGGCAAACCAAAAGGGAATAAGAACAAAAAGTGCCACAATACTAAAAAAGAAAAGAAGAGTGGGAAAGGGCTGAGTGATGACAGAAAAGAAAAGAAAAAGGAAAGATGAAAAGGAAAGGAAAGGAAAGAAAGAAGAAAAAAAGAAAAGAAAAGAAAAGAAAAGAAAAGAAAAGAAAAGAAAAGAAAAGAAAAGAAAAGAAAAGAAAAGAAAAGAAAAGAAAAGAGANAAAAAAAAAAAAAAAAAGGAAAGGAAAGGAAAGGAAAAGAAAGAGGAAAAAATAACCTTGTGTGATGAACAAGACAACTGTAATGAATCCCATAAGATGTCATCAAATTTTTGGAATACAAATTTTGAAAAACAAAAAACATGACTGACAACATAGCACAAACCAACCCTGCAAATATTTTTTTTGAGATCCAGAAAAACGAAAAAGAAGTGGGAAGACGAGTTGAGAGGGGGAGCTCACCTGATAAATTAAGCTCAACTTCGGACATTGTCGAAGTCCACACCCCCAAAATGATAGGAATTAAAGAAAAAACAACTTCTGATGAGTGATGCTATTGGAGGGCTGGGTGTAAACACCAAACAAAGAAGAGGAAGGGTACAGAAGAGGGAAAAAAATAAGAGAGCAAACCTCCCCAAGCCAAACACTCGCCATAAAGACAGTAAATACGGGACTCGTACTTTTTACTAAACGGAAAACAGTTAAATAGGGTTTGTTTTGTTTTGTTTTGTTTGGGAACCTGTGTGAACAAAAGAAACTGTCAACCTCTCCACAGCCATTGCGGTTGTCACTGTAGAAATAGGTATGAAGCAAAATAATGAAAAACGAGAAAAGTAAGAATAAAATGAGAAGGGGGAAAGAGATAAGAACTCGAACCCTGTCCAAGATCTTTTCCAATTGCAAGCGGGAGAATCGCCTGATACAACTATATATTTCAAAGGTCAACAACAAGGAAAACCAGAAGGGGCAAGAGAGAAACCTGAAAACTTGTCATTTGGGGGGGTGGTTCAGTTCCATTCAATTGCATTTCCACAAAAGAGAATAAAAAAACGAAGAACGTTTCAAAAAGTGTGAGTGACCCTGGGGACCATGCAGTTGAGAAAGAAAACAGTCAGAAGAAAAGAGAAAAGAGAAGGAACCAGCGTAAGGAAAATGGGTCAGAATCACTTTGTTCAATGAGTTGGCAAATGTGGCAGAGACATACCAAATAAACACTGTCAACACCAATGAGACGGATGACGGAGGTGTGACTTTATTTAGGATGGTAACAGGGAAAGTGGGGGAGGAAGAAGTGGGGGAAGAGAGGGGGGAAGAGATGGGGGAAGAGATGGGGAGAGGGGTTTTTCGGGAAGTCTGTGAAGTGGGAGGAGAGGAGGAGGAAGAAGAGAACGGAGGGGAAGAGGGAACAGGAGAAGTGGACATTTGGATTGTGTGAGAGTGAGGTAGGAAGGGGAAGGCGGGGGGAGAGGTTGGTTCTGTGGGGACCGCCAACTCACTGCCGGATTCACCCATCCCTGCTCAAGAAAAAAAAGAAAAAAGTTTTTTTGGCGCCACGTCTCCAAAAAATTGAAAACGTCCGCTTACCCAAAGGCAACTCGAAGTTTTTTTTGTTGTTTTTATTTTATTTTTTTTTGTTTTGAAAAGCTTTGCCTTTGGGGATCATCTCTCGCAAGAAATTCCCTGGTCCAGGTTTCATTCATTGGGTCACTCCGATGACACCACAAGCCACACGGCCACCTGCGTGACCTGTGGTCTTGGAATCGTCGAAACCGCCACGGCCGAGATCATCCACACCAGCGTGGACAACAACAGATCGGCCGACGATGGAGTGCTCACCAGACAATTTCAATTGAGCGTCAGTAAATTCGAATTGTGCTTTTCCGGATTCATCAGCTTCGATGTTACCCAAGTCGCCAACATGACGAGTCTGAGCCAAAGAAGGTGGTGAAAAAGAGAAAGCACACACCTCTCTCTGTCAAACCCTCTCTTTTGGTCACCAACACTTTCTTAACTCAACACTCTCAACACTCTCAACTTAACCAAAAGACAAACTGACCTCGTCCTCGGGTCCCCCGTGCTCTTTTTTGTGGGGATTGAAGTGACCACCTGTGGGGAAAGGGAATAAGAAAAAAAAAAAAAAAACGAAACAAAACAAAACAAAAAAACAAAACAAAAGAGATCCGAACCAGCAGAAACACACCCGTTGGTGTTATCACCGAAAACGTGGATATGGAATCCGTGCTTGCCAGGAGTCAAACCAGCCACGTCGCCAGAAACATTGACAGCGGCGTCACCGACTTGAGTAAATTTGATGGTTCCCTTGACCTCAGGTCCAGAGATGACACAGACAGCGCTGATGGCAGCCATTTGAATTTCACACGTGAAAGGAGAAAAAAAAATTCAACAACAAGACGAGAAAAAGGAAAATTTCAAATGGGCCATAATGCCTCGGCAAGCTCCCCTATCACGGGCGATCTCGAAAAACGGCTTTCGTCGATGCGATTTTTTT
Source organism: Paramoeba pemaquidensis (assembly GCA_002151225.1). Lineage (NCBI taxonomy): Eukaryota > Discosea > Flabellinia > Dactylopodida > Paramoebidae > Paramoeba > Paramoeba pemaquidensis. Next base: position 41,564 of record MUHK01001618.1, read on the forward strand.
CCCTTGAATTTTTTTTTCTCCTTTCACGTGTGAAATTCAAATGGCTGCCAAAAACGACGTTGGGATATCCAAAAAAATTCTGGGAGAGTGAAGAAAAATGGCTGTTTTGTGGTTCTGTGGCCTTCTTTGGTCCCTGTCCCCAAAGAAAGGGTTTTTGGGTTCGTTTTTAATCTTCAATGGGAATGTATTTTCACAGAGATTCTCTTCATTTTTTTCGTTTAATTTAAGGAGGAAGGGGCCATCCAGACGACATTGCTTGCCGCGCAGACACAAACACCTACACATACATACTCACACACGTGAAATTTTGACTGACTTGCCCTGGGAGTGGATTGACAGGGAGTTGATTGAGAAGAAGAAATACATGCCTGTTTACAGGGGTGGGATTAGATCGATAGATTCTATCAGCCAAATACAAAAAGAGAAATAACAACACAGCAATTTCAATAAAGTGGGAATTCTATAGTTGGTTTGGTTATTACAATAATGAATGATGCACCAACTTTGAAAAAATCTTTGAAAAATGAACACCAAAAAAACATGTTTTTCCACAACAATTTCTATTTGGTGAGAATAATCATTAAAGGAACTATTTAGGCGCCTATTTGGCCTATTTGGCTCTTTATGTGAATTTTTTTTGCTGACGTCACCAAAAGTTTTTGTTCTGCAAAAACCCTCCCTCTCTTTATAAACCCTTCCTCTCTTTATGGCCAACGAGTTGAATCCCTGGAGGATTTGCCTTCTTGTTCTTGGAATCTTCTTCTCTTGGGTGTCTGTTTTCTTGTACCAAAAGAGGATTTGTTTGTTTTCTCTCTTTTCTCTCTTTCTTTTCTCTCTTTCTTTTCTCTCTTTCTTTTCTCTCTTTCTTTTTTCTCTTTCTTTTTTCTCTTTCTTTTTTCTCTTTCTTTTTTCTCTTTCTTTTTTCTCTTTCTTTTTTCTCTTTCTTTTTTCTCCCCCTTTCTCGTTCCCCCCTGCTTATCTTCTCCTTCCCCCTCCCTCTTTCTCTCTTGTAGCCATTCAATGCCCAATTAATTTTGTTTTGTGGTTGCTCTTCCTCATTCCCGGTATCTGTCATATGATGTTCATTGTTATGTTCTGCGACCCCGAGTGGGGTGGAAAAGATCTCCTTGATGCTGATTCAAAGTGAGTGTGAAAAGAAAAAAACAACAAACTCTTGTGCCATAGCCTTTGGAAGGTCCAAAACCGTTTCTCCCTCCACTTAGAATCTGGAGCTCTTTTTTTTTTTTTTAGCGAAAAATAAATGGCCCCCAAAAGGGGTGATGAAATTTTTGATCCCCCTTTTTGTGCAGCGAAAGGGTTCGGTGAGGAATAGAACGACACACCAACGCCAACGGGAAACAAAGAAAGCGCACAGGAAACCAGGAAAAGAAAACACAATGGCCTTCCAAGAGGACCAATTCCGCCAGCGCATGGAAAGGGCGCTGCAAAAGGTTGCGACAATTCTTGAGAACACCAAAAACCCAAAGTTGGTCGAGGATGTCCACCACGAGTACGATGATAAGTATCTCCTTGCTGAGTTTTTGACGAACATTTCGATCGCAAGTGTGTTGAACCTTTTTGAAACGCTCGGATTGACGATGGATGCGGTGAAGAAGTTGATTGATTGGTCGAAAGACAGCTCCGTCTCTCTTCGGTTGTCCGCGTCTGAGAAGTGCAAATTCAAAGAGAAAAAGGTTCGCGAGGTGGAATCCAAGACACAACATGTCACCGAGAGATCGGGAGTCTTTGGGAGCTCCAAGACCACGGAGAAAGTGGTCACCAAAGTAACCGATTACTTCTGGGACTTTTCGTTTGATTATGAGCTTGCCGCTTTCAAGGGCGCCAACTCCAACGACAAAATCCGCCTCCAAGGCAGGTCGGGTGGTGTCGTAATGAAAACCTCTACTGACCATAACCCTCGAGTGGACATTGTACGTCCCTCTATTGACGTCAATATCTCTTGGCTTTTCTCTCGTATGAACGCAAAAGATCAAATGGTGTTCCGCATCAACAGGGGAGCTTCTTCTTGTAAAACCCCTCGTCGTAATACTTGCATATATGACGCACTCAGCTACTTTGAGGGCTTCTCCAGGTGGGCTTCCCGCATTTCCGCTTACTTCAAAAACGATCTCTTCCATGCACAACAAGACAACTCCCTCGATTTTGGAGCCATCTCGGCACAAGAGATTTTTATCCCAGTTTTACCTCTTTTTGAAGACGTGGAAGCTTCCAATCTTCCGCCTGGGATCAAAGAAGATCTAAAGGGAAAAGAGGATGGTGGTTCGCTCCAGATTGGCACGAAGGTCATTCCTATTTCTTATATCAACCCTTTCTTGGCCGAGCAGCTCCGAAGCATCAACGAGAAATTGGAGAGCTTGTCTAAAGTCTTCCCTAGCGATAAAACCATTGTGACGGTTGCCGAAGGTGCTCTGTTGACTGGCATGCTCCACGCCAACGCCCTCGTGCAGGCCTACACACAAGGCATCGAGTACATCGAGTACCTCCTTCGAAAACAACTCATTGCCGCCATCGGAAAAGAAGTCACCCCTACTGACTTTTGCGACTACATGGTCTTCCACAACCGCAAGCTCTTCAAAAAAGAATACGGTCCCAAACCCTTCTGCCACGCCATCAGAAGGCCCGATCACTACCCCGAGGGAATCCTTTCTGTCGAAATGCAAACCCCTTCTGCAGGAGGCAACCCCGAGGCCATCCACACCATATCCAGCCATTCTGTCGCGAAAAACCCCATGTTCTTTGGCCTCGATGCTGCCACAAAGGTCGGGTTTCGAGGGGACCGCTTCGTGCATTCTTGGGTTCATCACCAATTTTCGGACAGCGCAAACATCAACCTGAATCTCACCGCTCGTGCCCGCCAGTTCAGTTGCTTCATCTTGATGCTTGGTCGCATTACAGGCCCAAATGAGTTTGAGCCCTCCCACGCAATTCTTATTCAGGTACAGTTTTTGACTTGTTTCTTTTCAAGAAAATTTCCTTCCTTAGGAAGATTCTCACCCTTTTTTGTTCCATTCCTATCCTTTTTCCCTATGTACAGAATAAAGATGACCTCGTTATCCCCCTCATTCTCGAGCAAGTGCCAGCATCTGTTGCTGGAGGAAAGGACCCCCTTGAATCTCTTTCTCCTGAACAACAGCGATTTGTGATCATGTTTCGAAAGATGAAGCTCCAGCAAAGCATGTTTGCTATTTGCATTCTCCAGGTTCATTTTTTTTTGTTGTTTTCCCCTTCCTTTTCCCAAAATTCTCATTCCTCCCTTTTTTTTTTTTTAGATTAAGCCCCAGCTCGAGAAATTGTTAAAATTGCCAGATGATAGCCTCACAAAAGAAATCAAGTTGACCCAAGATCTTTTGGACCTTTTCGTCAAATATCAGATCCCTCCTGACCTCCTCTCCTTTGACGGCCCCGCGAGCCAATCCCCAAGAGAACAAATCGCGCGCGTCCAGCACCTCGTGAACGAGATGAAAGTTATGATCGAAAGCTTTAGGAAGGATGCCGTCGGGGATGCCGCTGCGCTGAAGAAGATGAGGCTCCTCCAAACCACTGCTGACATTGTCATTGACTTTCGCTTTATCTCCCGGAAAGCCCCTGGCCGGATGGGCAAAACCACAGTGTCAAAAGCGAGAGGAACGTCAAGAACCACCGATGATGTGGTCCAAGAAGCTGAAGAAGGGGAAGATATCGACTTCACCCAAATCCCGATTGAGTTGGACCACAAGTTTGCGGCCTTCGACGAAGACCATGCCCTCCACCCGACCGTCCTCAAAACCTCTAAGGATGCATGGAAAAAGACCTTTTTTAAGTCCCTCCTTGCCACCGAAGACTCAACAACCCTCTCCCAACCCGACCGCGTCAAGGAGCACAACAAAGCCTACGACCTCTTGGATGCCTTGTCCCGTTCTGGAGTTTTGTGTTTCGACGACGCAGCCCTCCATATCGTTCTCGCTGCTACCCATTCCTTTGACAAGAGCCTTCTCAACACAATCGTGCAAGATAACGTCAATCCTATTGAAAAAGTCGAACGCTCAACCCTCATTATCGCCACCACCATCCACGGAAAAGATCTCGCTGACGATCTTGTGACTCCCGAGGAGAAAAAGAGGGTTGCCCAGTTCTCTCCCACGCTCTTTGATTAATTTTTGTTATTATTGAATCTTGTTGAATAAAAGATTTTTTTGGAGACGCTTTCACTCAAATCAAAAATCAAAAATCAAAAAAAAATCAAAATAAAAAAGTTGGTTTGTATTAGGTCCATTTCCTTTTCTTGTACGATTTTACAAACAGCACCCACCCCAACCATCCATTAAAAGCAATAAAACTCACAGATCCAGCCAGACACTCTGGTCTGAGATTTAGAGGCGCCTCCAACCACCCAAAACTTCCCTTTGACTTTGCAAAAACATAAAACACCCACACAAATACCATGAACCGGAAAAACATAAAAGCAGGCCAGGTGGTGGCGCGGAGGAGGGTGAAAAGGAGCGATTTGGGCCAGAGCCTCTCCACAAGCCACCCTGAGTGCATGAGGATGTTTGAAGCTCCCATCATAAACAAACAAGCCATGTAGTATTCTGTCCTTGGTTTGTTGGTGAGGGTGCAATCTCGCTCATAGAGAGAGAACAAGAAGGAGAGGACGGAGTGGTGGAGAAGGACGGTATCCACGGCGCTGTCCCAGGGGACACCCTTCTTTCTTTCCATCCATACGGAGATGGAATCTTGTATGAGATAGCCAATCTCTGCGCTGATCACTTTGTGGAGGAGGAGGGGGGGGTTCAGGGTTTTGAATCGCAGACACTCTCCATCATCTGGGATGTTTTTCAGAGAGAGATAGAGACAAAGAGAGGAGGTCCAGAGGGAGTGGAGCGTGGAGAGGAGGCGGTTTCGATAGATTTTGGCCCTTGATTCGGGGAGATTGGTAAAGAGAATGGAAGAAAAGAGTTTGTCAAAGACAGGGTAGCCTAGGAGCGAAGCGATGAACCATTCTTTCTGAAAGGTCATCCGAACGGCTCGAAAAAAAAGGGGAGGAATAAAGGAGGTTCTTCACTTTCCCGAAAATAAATTATTTTTCATTGCCAACTAATCGGAGCACCGCTCTGTCAAGATTCCCATTTGCTTCGACAAGACTTCGACAACACTCGTCTTCAGGAAACCCTAATTCCATCATTTTTTCAACTTGACCACTTGAAATCACCAAATCGCTCTCTCCTTCCATCGGCTCCCCCTTACTCCCCCACGAGACCCCCATGAGATCTTCTTTGATGCTGTTGAGATTCTTCTTCCCTTGAAATGCATCTTCTTCGTCAGATAAATCAACAACCATAACAGCAGCTCCAGGTACAAAAGGGGGAGGGTATCCCGTCAAATCGACCACATCTTTCTCCTCTTTCTCCTTTTTCTCCTCTTTCTCCTTTTTCTCCTTTTTCTCCTCTTTCTCTTCCTTCTTTCTCTTCCCCCCCCTTCCCCCCCCCC
>MUHK01001629.1:0-19019 GCA_002151225.1 Paramoeba pemaquidensis
GAAACACGTTGTTGTTGTTGTTGTTGTTGTTGTTGTTGTTGTTGTTGTTGTTGTTGTTGTTGTTGTTGTTGTTGTTGTTGTTGTTGTTGTTGTTGTTGTTGTTGTTGTTGTTGTTGTTGTTGTTGTTGGGGGGGGTGGAGAAACGATGAACTCCTCGCGATAATTTCTTCATTTCCAAACCAATCGCCTCCCCCTCCCCCACCTTCGCGACTCGTTTTCCAATCAGAAACTACAGGATCAGAAAGAACCAGTAAGTCTGGACTCCCAGTTTCATCGACATCAAAAAACGCCCCAAGAATTGGGTCTGAAACAGAATGCAATCCCGCCACTTCCTCCCCTATCACCTGCTTGAACGTCCTCCTCCCCTTCATTGTTGCGCTCCTTCCACACACCCCCACTGTACACGGAACATTCCGCCACAAAGTCATAACCAGATCTCCCTCCTTCTTCCCTTGTATCACTGAATCCTGCGTCTGGTTGGGGAGAGGGAAGGTCTGCGGGCCTTTCACCATCGGAATCAACAAATCTGGGTACCCATCCAAGTTGTAATCTCCACTTCGGAGGATGAGCGGAGAAACCCCCGCTTGTGAGAGAAAATGCAAGCTCGAACTGGGAATTTGAACCTCAACAGTATCAGGAGAGTCAGTCAGAGAATCCGTGTACAGGTGACCAAAATGGAAGGAGGGGTCCGGAGAGCACAGGTCATCCTCCATCCGACACGCCCTGTCACTCCACATCTTCTCTGCAAAGGGCCCAAAGGATGAACAAAGGGGCCTTTGCACATTGTACGCCACCACTATGCGGTTCTTAATCTTACAATCCCCCCTACCCTTAACAAATGATTCAGACGTTGAAATGCACATTGGGTAAAGTACGTCCACAGCACCATCTCCATCAACATCGACAAAAGAAAATTGGCCTCCGAGGGCAGCTGCGGGCCCTCCCCACTTTTCAGCAAGTTCCCAGACATAAGAGGGGTATTGATTGGGAACTCCCAGTAATTTCGAGTCAAAAACGAAGTTAAAGCTATTTTCCTCTTCTTCGTTCTCCGGGAGTTGTTGTTGATGATGTTGTTCTTGTTCTTGTTCTTGTTCTTGTTCTTGTTCTTGTGGTTGTGGTTGTGGTTGTGGTTGTGGTGGTGGTGGTGGTGGTGGTGGTTGTATTTGTCTTCCTTCACCCCTTTTTCCCCCCCCCTTCCCCACATTCAAATACACTTCCAATACCTTTCGACAGTTGGGAGATTCCATACTCTGCCTTCTCCCCCCCAATCCAGCCTCCCCCGAAGAAGGGCTCACTTCACAAGAAAAAGAAGAAACAAGGAGATCAGCAAGACAATCCCCATTTACGTCCACATAAGCATGAGATTGTGGGCGAGAATGAGGGAGCCGGGGAGGAGGGGAGGCCTGTTCTCCACCCTCTTCCTTTTCTTCTGGAGTGGAATGAGGTAAAGAAAAGAAACTCAATGTGAGTGAAAGAAGAAAAAAGAAGAAGAAAGAAGAAAAAAGAAGAGAAAAAGAAAGGAAGAAAAGAAAAACCCCCAAAAACACCAGTCAAAACATCAAAAGAGGTCTCCTTTCTCTGATTATTCTTCCAAATAACCCTCTGGGTCTTTTTCCCATTCCCCCCTCCCCTCCCCTCATTCTCTTCCTCCTCTTCCCAAATTTCCCCATACAAATCCAACCATAAATCTGAATTTGAATCAAAAACAAGCACTTGATCAACTGAGTGGGCTTCCCAAATAAAATTCGGCTGGAAAGAGTGCGTTTGCCCTAAAAAGAGCATCAGGTGATAGCCCTGGGGGAGAGCATGAGAAAAAGAGGAATATTGACAAGCACACAAATAAACACATGAACACATTAATGTAACCTCATACTCGGAAGAAACGCACTCCACAAGAATATCCAAATGGTGATCATTATTAAAATCAGCCGAAACCACATTCTCGATTGTCTCCCCCTTCCCTTCCCCCTCCCCTCCCCCTCCCCTTTCAATCACCAAGGTTGATAGGGGCAACAAAAAAAATATTCCTTCTTTCTGATCCCAAGCCATAACGCTCACAGCTGTTCGGTTTGGGTGAACAATAAAAATATCTGTGTACTTATCTTGATTAAAATCTCCAAACGCTGCCACCCTCCCTTCCACCCCTTCCAACCCCACGCTCGACCTCACTAAAGCGTTCCCCTCCCCCACCCCCCCCTTCACCCCCTTCCAAACAAGTGAAAATGAGCCAATGTGGATCGATAAGCTTACAGTTAAGATAAAAACAATCCCAAACATCACCCCAATCGCCAGCCAAATCGCTTTTAAAACCGAGGGAGACCAGACACCTCCTCCATCTGCAAAAAACTGCCGAAGAAAGAGAGGGGAAGAAGGGAAGGACTGAGGGAGGAGGGAGGAAGGAAGACAAAGAAGCCGTGTGGAGGTGAAGCGGTTTCTGGGGGGCGTCCGCCTCTCCATTTGCTGTCCTTTCGAACTTTGGAAAACGAAAAAGAAACACGTTTCCCATTGTCGGTTCGAAACCCACCCCAAAGCTTTTTTTTTTGGTTTTTTTTTTTTTTTGGTTTTTTTTTTTTCACTCGGGCAAGAGAATGAGGAACGAGCTCTTCCTTTGAAAGACAAACTGAATAATGACAACCCACTCCTCCCCAAAACCTCCCCTCCTTACCCAACCAACCAACCAACACCGATGGGCTCTCTCCAGCAACAACGCAGGAGATTTCCTCACCGGCACAGTGAAAAAAATCCAACTATTCCATTCGTACGTTTGCGTCTGCCTTGATACCCTTTCAGCAAGGGCAAAAGACCCCCTTTTCCAGGAGAGGATTCATCGACGAGTGACATATCCGCTTCTTCTCTTAAAATTTACTTCTCACCACCTCCTCAATTCCTTCAACTCTTTACTGCTCTCTCGAGGGGCACCCTCCTCCCCAGCACCCTCCTCATCTCCCTCTTCACCTCCCTCTTCCTCTCCTCCCCAAATCTTCGCTCAAGCGTCGGTGCTTTCTGAAATGGCCAAGTTTTTGCGTTTACTTCGATCAAATTGGACACAACAAACAATCCTCAAAGCAATTCAACTCACCCCGTTGCTTGCTCGGGATACGGCTCAGCTTCTTTTCTCGCTTGCTGAAGAATTGATTGCAAGGCTTGCCCTGACGACCGATCTTCTTTCGACAAAGTTTGGAACCAAAAGTTTTCCTCCCAGTTCGAAATTGTAAATGAAACATGTATTTTTTAAAATAAGGGAAATTTACTGGTTTACTGTTGCTCCTCAGATCTGAGGCGAGCGTTCTTGTTGATGACCTTAACGTTCAACTCAGCAGCACGAGCAATAATTTCCCTCCTCTTGCGAGTGGAAACCGAGGAGGAGATCTCGGCAGCGTACTTCTTGTTGTGCATCAACAACATGTTCAAGTCAGAAACGTTGGCAACACGAAACTTCAAGAAACCATTTTTCAACATGTTTTTGGTCTTCTTGTTAGATCCATAACCGATCTTAGGCATGGGGCGGGTTCCCTTGAACCTCCTGCGCACGCAGTTATCAATACCCCGGGGCCTTCTCCATGATTCCTGAAGGGAAATATTAGAAAAGATCGAAGGGTTTTGTTTGGTTTGGTTTGGTTTTGTTTAGTTTTGTTTGGTTTTGTTTGGTTTTGTTTTTGATTTTGTTTGGTTTGGTTTGGTTTTTGGTTTGTTTAGTTTGTTTGGTTTGTTTGATGTGGATTTGGATTTTGGGTTTAGAGGGAATAGTCCACAGACCTTGACACGGATACGACGGTCGGACTCAAATCGAACGAACTTGGCAGTTCGTTTCTTCACAATCTTGGGCTTGCTGGCGGGGAGAACCATCTAACCATTTTTTGTTAGAACAAACATCCCCAACTCTCAGAAAAAAGGAAAAATCAATTCATTTTGAATTCACAAACCTCAACACACACGCCACCGACAGAGAAAAAGAGGAAAAAGGGCAAAAGTTGTGTAGGCCACGTCAGCACCCACCAAAAAAGTTTTTTTTTGACATCCAAAAAAAACTTTTTTGGACGTTCAAAAGAAAAACGATCGTTTTTTGCAACCCACAGCGAGAAAAGGATGGCTGCGCACGAACCGGGAGCAGGTTTGTTTTTTTGACAAGAGCGTTTCAGAAACCCTCCTGTGTCATGCTTTTTTTTTTTTTTTTCAAGATTTTGGAATTGTTCTCATTTTCGTGACCTCAGAGACCCTGGGTTCAGTGTGGCACTACGCAGCTGTTATCCAATTTTTGCGTTGCTTCAAAGGAGAGCTTGGTTTGAAGGGACTTTCCAAAGGCCAGGTTTCTTTTCTTTTTCTTTTCTTTTCTTTTCTTTTCTTTTCTTTTCTTTTCTTTTCTTTTCTTTTCTTTTCTTTTCTTTTCTTTTCTTTTCTTTTCTTTGCTCTATTCTGAAGCCTCTATTGAACCTCAGGATTTTGAACGAGAGTTGTTGAACCCTGATGCAAGCGTCCTTTTCCATGAGATTCATGTGAAGCTTCTTAAGGGCCTCCGAAAAAAATCCCCGACACAGCATCTCATCACGTTCTTTTTCCTTTTCTTTTTCTTTTCTTTTTCTTTTTCTTTTTCCTTTTTCTTTTTCTTTTTCTTTTTCTTTTTCTTTTTCTTTTCCTTTTTCTTTCCCTTTTTCTTTTTCTTTTGTTTATCACCTTCTTGATAGGATGTGCTCATACCCCGAGTTCCTCAAAAAGGAGCTGATTGGTCGTTTCGAAAGCTACTATGCAGATGAATGGAGGGAAGAGTTTTCAGAGATCGAGCTAGCGAGCCCTTTGGGGATGAAAATCGAGCGAAAATTGGAGAAGAAGGGATTTCAACTCACTGAGGATGTTGACGAGACTGAACAAGAGAATGAGAATGGGGAAGATGCCGAAATGAAAAGCGGGGAATTCGAAGGGGATAGCGAAGGCTCGGCAAAAGCAGACGAAATCTCAAGAAAAGCGGAGTCAAAGGAAGAGGAGCCAAAGGAGGAGAAACCAAAGGAGGAGAAGCCAAAGGCGGGGGAGCCAAAAAGTGAGCCAGTGGAAATTTCAAAGGAGAAGGCCCTCTCTCTTTTGGATCTCTCGCATGATGCTTTGTCGGGTACCCTTGAATTTTCGGAGATAGATGCCATGGACTTCCAGAAACTCCATAAAATCCGTTCTGCGGCGTCTCTTTCTGTCCAGCTCTCCGATTCAGTGGCCGAGTACATTAGTAGCGTTCCTTTACGCATCAAGGTGACCTCATCTTTCGATGGAAACTCATTGTATTCTTCACTCTTTCCACACTCATTCCCTCTCCATATCTCTTAGGTTTTAATCCTTTGGTGTTTATGTGAGTGGTGGATCGATTTCAATGGCGATGTCGTTGACGGAGCTGTCGATCCCATTCCGCGTGATCTGAGGACTCTTTGCCTTGGAGTGGACTCTGAAAAAAATCGATATTGGTATTTTGGTGATCTTCGGCTTTACAAGGAGGTCCCTCATTATAATAAGCCTGTACAAACCGAACAGCCCAAATCTGAGCCCGAGCCTGTCGCGAACGGAGAATCGGCGAGAAAGAGGAGAAAGCTCATGGGGTCAGAGGGGAAAAAGGAGCAAGCTGAAAGTGATGTTGATATGCCCCCCCCAGTTCAAGAGACGAAAAAGGGCGGGAAAGGAAAAACAAAGATGCAGCGATCCTCTTCAAGGGAGGGAATGATTGCGAGGCGGTCTTCTCGTTTGGTTGTAAAAGAGTTGGAGGAACAAAAGAAGAAAGAAGAAGAAGAAAGGAGGAAAAAAGAACGAGAAGAAAAATCAAAGAAAGAGAAGGCCCAGAAAAAAAGTCGAAAGCGCAAGAGGGGACCGGCCACGCAGACCGAAACTCAGGAAGAGGGGGAAGAAGACTCGGAAGAGCCCAGCTCTTACACCTGGGAAACTTTCTGTTCCTCAATTGATGACTGGGAAGCGTTTGAGAAAGGCCTTTGTGAGAGCGACCACCCCATTGATCAAGATCTCTACGAAGAACTTTCAGAAGAGCTTTTCCCAAAGGTCCTCGAAGATCTCCGTGCTCGAGAAAAAGCAAACGAAAAGAAAATGTCTCTTGATGCTCAACCTCGGAAAAGATCTGCTCGTATCTTCAAGAAGGAAATCGCTCGTGCTGCAGAGGAGGCAACTTTGGAGGAGGCGTTGACAGCCACAATCAAGGTTCGCCGAAGTCAGTGCCCTGTCTGGGTGTTTTTTTAATTTATTTTTAATTTATTTTATTTTATTTTATTTTATTTTTATTTTTTGTATTTTTTTTTGATTTCTCACTCTTCTGTCCTCAGACAACACAGACATCTCTACTCTCCCGAAAGCAGCAAAAAGAGATCCAAAAGGCCCAACTTCAGGAACAGATGAAAAGGGAAAAGACACTGCGATTGGAAGAGGAGGTTCTTTTCCTTTTTTTTCCTTTTTTCTTTTTTCTTTTCTTTTCTTTTCTTTTCTTTTTGCTCTTCCTAACCCCATGCACAGAAACAGAAGAAATTAGAAATGGAACAAAAGAGAATCGAAGATCGCAAGAGAAGGTGAGACCTCTTCGCGCTGACACCATCCTTTCCTCTCCTTTTCTAAACAAAACCTTACAGGGCTCAAAAAAGAAGCCAGCTGACCAATGAGACCCTTATAAAGAAAGACTCTGAGACAAGCAACATTGATTCAGGATTGACACCAGAACCATTGTCCGCCCCAGACCCAAATACCTTAGTCCCGACTCCAGCTTCAGCTCCGACTCCAACTCCAACGCCCCTTTTCCCTCTAGCTCCGACTACTCTAGCCCCAGGTTTAGCACCCCAGGCCTTACCCCAAATTCAAACCCCGTTTTTGTCCCCAGCCCCAACTTCAACTCCTTTCCCCCCAATCCAAACAACGCAAGTCTCAGCCCAAACCCATCATTCAGTGCCAGCTTCAAATCCTTCCCCATTAATCCCACCTTTTCTCCCAATCCAAACAGCTCACGTTCCAACCCAAACCCAGCCCCCTCCTATCCCAACCCAACCCCTTGCCTCGAACTATCAAACAGCGCCAACTCCAACCCCTTCCCCATCAACCTCACCTTTTCCCCCAATCCAAACAACACAAGTCCCAGCCCAAACCCAGCCCCCTCCTATTTCAATCCAACCTCTTGCCTCAACCAATCATTCAGTGCCAACTTCAACTCCCTTCCCAGCAATCCCACCTTTTCCCCCAACCCAAACAACACAAGTCCCAGCCCAAACCCAGCCCCCTCCTATCCCAATCCAACCCCTTGCCTCAAACTATCAAACAGCGCCAACTCCAACCCCTTCCCCATCAACCTCACCTTTTCCCCCAGTCCAAACAACACAAGTCCCAGCCCAAACCCAGCCCCCTCCTATCTCAATCCAACCTCTTGCCTCAACCAATCATTCAGTGCCAACTTCAACTCCCTTCCCATCAATCCAGCCTTTTCCCCAAACCCAAACAGCTCACGTTCCAACCCAAACCCAGCCCCCTCCTATCCCAACCCAACCCCTTGCCTCAAACTATCAAATAGCGCCAACTCCAACCCCTTCCCCATCAACCTCACCTTTTCCCCCAGTCCAAACAACACAAGTCCCAGCCCAAACCCAGCCCCCTCCTATCNTCAATCCAACCTCTTGCCTCAACCAATCATTCAGTGCCAACTTCAACTCCCTTCCCAGCAATCCCACCTTTTCCCCCAACCCAAACAACACAAGTCCCAGCCCAAACCCAGCCCCCTCCTATCCCAATCCAACCCCTTGCCTCAAACTATCAAACAGCGCCAACTCCAACCCCTTCCCCATCAACCTCACCTTTTCCCCCAGTCCAAACAACACAAGTCCCAGCCCAAACCCAGCCCCCTCCTATCTCAATCCAACCTCTTGCCTCAACCAATCATTCAGTGCCAACTTCAACTCCCTTCCCATCAATCCAGCCTTTTCCCCAAACCCAAACAGCTCACGTTCCAACCCAAACCCAGCCCCCTCCTATCCCAACCCAACCCCTTGCCTCAAACTATCAAATAGCGCCAACTCCAACCCCTTCCCCATCAACCTCACCTTTTCCCCCAGTCCAAACAACACAAGTCCCAGCCCAAACCCAGCCCCCTCCTATCCCAATTGAACCTCTTTCCCCAACCCACCATCCAGTGTCTGATCCAAACCCGGTCCCGATGGCGCCACCTTCTCTCGCTCCTTCTTCCCAACCTCCCTCACAATGATATTTAATAAAGAAAGTGTCAACTTTTGAATTTTATTTCCGGTCGAAAGAAAAAAGGAAGGAAAAAAACTTTCGTTTTCTGGCCGAGCAGAAATTGCAAAAAAAAAAAATAGGGCGCTTAACTGTTGCTAAACCACGGGCCGGCACGCACAGCCATTTCACCAAACAAAACCTTTTTTGTTTTGAACAACCACAACCACCTCGCTGCCGTCGTCCCTCCCTCTCCCTCATCACTCTCGGAAACCAAAAAACCAAAACCAATACTCATGGCCAGCTCCACAGAAACTGTCTCGCCATCTTCTGTTTCTGATGGCCAATCAAACTCCCTCCCCATCCTTGTCACTGTCAACATGGCAGGACAGAAGCCTCTCCGTGTGGAGGTTCGTTCCACCGATTCGGTGGACAGTTTGAAAGCGGCCATCTCTGAGGTTAGGGATATCTCCCCAGCCAGCCAAAAGTTGATTTTCAAGGGGAAGAAGCTCGAGTCGGGAACTTTGCAGCAAAACAAGCTCCAAAAGAAGGCAGCGATTCTCCTTGTTCAGATTGAATCAAAGCAAAAGGAAGAGAAAGGAGAGGCCATCCGCTGCGAAGGGGGTTGTGGATTTTGGGGGTAATTTTTATTTCGTTTCTTTTCCTCTTTTCTTTTCTTTTCTTTTCTTTTCTTTTCTTTTCTTTTCTTTTCTTTTCTTTTCTTTTCTTTTCTTTCCTTTCCTTTCCTTTCCTTTCCTTTCCTTTCCTTTCCTTTCCTTTCCTTTCCTTTCCTTTCCTCTCCTCTCCTNACAACAACAACAACAACAACAACAACAACAACAACAACAACAACAACAACAACAACAACAACAACAACAACAACAACAACAACAACAACAACTTTCCTTTCCTTTCCTTTCCTTTCCTTTCCTTTCCTTTCCTTTCCTTTCCTTCCCTTCCCTTCCCTTCCCTTCCCTTCCCTTCCCTTCCCTCCCCTTCCCTCCCGTTCTCTCCCCTTCTCTCTCCTTCTCTTTTTCTCTCCCTTCCCTCCCGTTCTCTCCTCTTCTCTCTCCTTCTCTTTTTCTCTCCCCTCTCTCCCCTTCCCTCTTTTTGTCTCTGTTCAACCACTCACTACCCTTTCTCCCAGAAATACGATCACAGGGAATATGTGTTCACAGTGTTTCGAGAAGAAAAAGAAAGTCGAAGGCCTGAAAGAAGAAGAGCCGAAGAAGATGGAAGAAGACACCCCCGAAAAAGAAGAGAAAGAAAAAGAAGAGAAAGAAAAAGAAAAGGAAAAAAAAGAAGAGAGTCCGGTAGAAGTTCCCGAAGTTGTCCAAGAGAATCCGACGAGGTGTTTCAAGTGCTCCAAGAGGGTGGGTTACACAATCATCAAGTGCAGGTGCGGCCACTTCTTTTGTGGGAAGCACCGCTACACCGACACACACGATTGCCCATTCGACTACAAAGGGTTCAAGGAGAAGATCCTGCGGGATGACAACAAGAAAGTCCAGGCGGACAGGGTCCAAGATCGACTGAAATAGGCGTCTTTGGCTTGTGGGTTGAGGGGGAAACTTGTAAATATTCCAAAAATTTTCATCAATTTTTATTCTTTTTTTCTTTTTTTTTTTTCCGGAAAATTTCATTTTATCGCCGAAACAACTCCTGGCCCGCTAGGTTTTTGCACAAATGGGCAACAGCGCATCCCAAACCGGAGATGCAGTTCCACCTAAGGCCGTTCTGAATCCAGAGCGCCCCCTTGGTTCCAAAGATGCTTTTGAAATTTTTGAGGTGTGTTGGAGATTGTTTTTCTTTTCTTTGCTTTGCCTGTTCTGGAATTCACCCGTTTCCAGAATTATCTTCCTGAAAATTCAGAACGCCTCGGGCGGGATGATGCCAAGCGCTTCCTCCAGGTTCCTTTCTCCTCTCTTTTTCTTCTCTTTTGAGTCGAATGTTTCAACAAAAAAACCAGGATTTGGCTGCGGCTCTGCAAATCGAATACAGCCCTGAACAAGCAGACCAACTCTTCGATGATTGCACCTCCCCAGACGATCGCTTTATGTGTTTCCTGTCCTTCAAAAAGATGATTGGGAAGGCCCACGAGGCGATTGAAAAGGCAAACCTGGCCGAGCAACACGCCACAACTATCCGACAGCCAGAGAAAAGACACGGGAAAATCCCACGGTGGGAAAAAAGGAAAGGAGAGAAGGAGAAGCGTGGGTCACACAAGCGTGGATCAGAGAGGGGTCCACGGGAGAGGGTTTCTTTTTTCTTCCTATCTTTTGTTATTTTTTCTTACTTTCAGACAGAATCGATTCCAAATTACGTCTTCTATGCTTGGAGATCCCTTTGAGAAGGTTTTATTGAAAAAAACAAGAAAAAAAGAGAAAGGGGAGAAAACTTCCTCATCGCATCCCATTTTCTTCCCCTTTTGCAGACAAAGGTATTTGGAGTCCCACTCGAAATTGCTGCCTCTAGGAACAAGCAAAATGGACTCGTTCCTCTCCCATTAACTCAGGTGTTTTTCTCCTGCCTCTTTAATTTTTGCTTGGATTTCTTTTTCTAATCTTTTGGAATGAAGGCTTTTGAATACATCGAAACAGCAGTAATTGGAAAGTTTCCTGCTATTGAAGAGGAAGGTCTTTACCGTGTTCCAGGCAGCCATCAGGTGAAGCCATCCAGACCCACAGCCACCAACCCCTGCTGCAAAGAAAAACTTAATTCTTTACTCAGGCCTTTGTGCAATACCGACTCGATTATGACATGGGCATCGAAGTTGATCTCAGTAAGGTTCTTTGAGCCTTTTCTTCTTGGAACTATTTCCCCCTCTTGTTTTTTTTCTTGCATTGTTTCCTTATTGTATATTTCTCTTTCAAAAATCTTGACAAACAAAATCACAAAACCTTCAAACATAATTCAATCTCTCCTCATAAGGAACAAAATGTCGAAAACGTGGCACTTTTGGTCATTAAGTTCTTCAAAGAACTGCCTCAGAGTGCATTGCATCCCTTTGACAAGGAATTTTATGCATGTCAAAAAGCGGCGAAGGGAGATCCTCTTGAGTTGATTCGAACTCTCCCAGGTTTGCCCCCCTTTTCCCTCTTCAAAAAAAAATGCATTTAAAGTCCTCTTTCTTTTTCCTTTCCTTTCTTTTCTTTCTTTTCTTTTCCTTTTTCGGGTGAGGGGATTGTGGGGCAGCCCTTTTTTCTTTTCATCCTTTTTTGTCTTTCTTATGAATACCCCTAGAACTTATTGAAAAGTTGGGGGATAGCTCAATCGAAACTTTGAGAGCTCTTGTCAAGCATTTACAAAGAGTCGTCAAACACTCCGACAAAAACAAAATGACTCTGGCAAATGTTGAGAGAACATTCGCCATCTGTCTTGGACCCACCTTTGGCTGGCTTGTTGGGGTGTTAGTAGAAAATGATCTTCTACCAGAAGAAAGGGTGTACCGGGGGGGGGAACACAAAAAAGAGAGGGAAGAGGACAGCAGTGCGTCTGCAACTATGCAGTCAACAACAGGATCGCCACCCCCTGCAACAATACCTAAAATTGACTCCGAACAACAACAACAACAACAACAACAACAACAACAACAACAACAACAACAACAACAACAACAACAACAACAACAACAACAACAACAACAACAACAACAACAACAACAACAACAACAACAACAACAACAACAGCAAAAAGATCAACCTCGCTCCTCTCGAAGATCTCAATCTTTGTCTCAAGGCTGTCTTCCTCGGTTGGAGGAGGAAGCTCTGGATGAAGATGAGGTCTCTCTCTCCCTCCTTTACCCTTGACCCTCTTTAATATTTGTTTTCTCCCTTCTCTTCTCCAGGGGGGATTGGATCAAGAAAAAAACAAAAAAACTTCGAAAAAAAACACACTTAAAAAGCGTGCTCATTTAAAAAGCGTTCTCTCTTTTTCTCTCTCTCTTGAGCGCCCCCCCCCCCTCTATCTCTTGTGTGTGTATGTGTTGGTCGTTCAGTCCGTTTCCCTCCTTTTCTTATAATGATTTCAGGATGTAGAAAACCATGAAAAGAAGAAAAATAAAAAGCCGTGCATCGGGAAAAAGGTTTGTGTGAAGGGCAAAGGAGGTGGGGTCGTTGGGCTACTTTTCATTGTTTTCCTTAGACGGGGAGTAATTTGGAATCGTGGACCAAAAGTTTGTTCTTCTTCTCTTCTCTTCTCTTGTCTTTGTATTCCCTTATTTTTTTTTTGTTCACCTTTTTTTTCAGGGAGTTCTGGTGTGCAGGTTCGTTTTTCTTCCTCTCTCTCTCTCTCTCTCTCTCTCTCTCTCTCTCTGNTGTTTGTGTTTGTTTTTCTCTCTCTCTCTCTCTCTCTCTCTCTCTCTCTCTCTCTCTCTCTCTCTCTCTCTCTCTCTCTCTTTTAATTTTCTCTTCAGAAATCACCTTTAATCACAGTTGATTTCCCCCATTCTGGTCTTTCTCTCTCTCTATCCCCTCCCTCCCTCCCTCCCCTTATTCTTATGATTGCAGGTCATTTACAAGCCTCTAAATCGTCTCGGTTGTGGTATTCTATGTATCAGTCCGGGAGATATGTGCTTGAAATTAGCGTCGATCATTCAGTTTTTGAAGTTGGATTTGTAGGTAGAACTAAAAGAGAGAAGAGAAGAGAATAAAGAAGCAAAAAGAAAAAAAAGAAAAATTAAAGAAAGGAAAGAGAAAGAGAAGTAAAAGAGAAGCAAAAGAAAAAAAACGAGAAAAAAGAGAAAAATAACCAATTTGAAACAGAGGTGAAGGTTGACTTAGTGGAGGGAGAGTGGGAAAATCTTCATGCCGAGAGGCTGAATTCTTCTCGTCCTCGACTGAAGGTTTTTTTTTTTTTTCTCTCTTCATTTTCCTCGCTAACAAATAAACAAACAAAATGTAACAAAATAAAACAAAACAAAACAAAACAAAACAAAATGCAACAAAATAATGGAAAAACCAAATAAAAATTAGTTGGAATTTCGCATTCGACCTTTTGAAGAAGAAGAGGAGTTCCGGGGGTTAGTGATTGAAGCCTCTTTAAAACCACACTCAAAAGAGGTTGTTCTCCCAGAAGAAGTTGTCTGTGAAGGTTTTCTTCCTCCCCATTTCCCATCCACTCGAACAATATTTTGACTTTATTTCTTTCTTATTAGGATCGCTGAGTGTGTTCCCAAATGAGCCAGTGAAGGGCGTCACTATCCTCCCATTCGTTTATGAAGACGTTTCAACATGTTTTCTTTTCTTTTCTTGTCTCCCCCCTTTTCCTCTCTCATCTTCCTCTCAGGTGTGGTCTTTCCCTTGAAAAACAACTTGAGTGTCGAAAATATAACTGACACTCTAGTGAAAGAGAAGAAGAGAATCAGACAGCTTCTTGCTATCCAAGAGGGTGGGCTCGGTCTCTCAGAATTGACGGAGGAACCAGGTCATTCATTTGGAACACAGCCGAGCTTTGTCTCTCACTTTCCTTTTCTCACCCCCCTTTTTCTCAGAGAGCCCAATAATCAACCAGCAGTATCGATTTGAGTAGGAAAACACATCCAGGGGCTCCCACCACCCCCATTTTTCATTTTTTCATTTTTTGTTATTTGGGCTTGTAAAACAACGGACAATGCTTGAAAAATATGCTGGCAAACCAAAATGAAAATGAGCTTGAGATTTTATGGATTTCTTTTTGTTGTCAACAACTCTTTCCCATCAACTGTAAATGTTTTTTCAAAAAGGCTTGTTGGACTCCATTTAAATGTACGGTTGGGCGACCTTTCTTCATCATCGCCTCTGCTTCTTTTGGGTCTGTTGATGGTTAAGAGAAACAGGGGAGGAAAGAGAATTCAGTTAGTCCAAACTCTAGCGGTGGAAAATAAAGAAAAATAGGGTTGCACAAACCCTGAGCATGTCCTTTCAAAATCATCCAAGCAGCAGCGAATGCTGCACTTCTCCCATGCCCAAACGCACAGTGCACATAAATCACCCCCTTCTCCTCGAGCATTCTCCGCCACGTGGCCTCCACCAAATCAGGGTAGGAGGGAACCATGGTATCAAACGAGGGGCAACAGAGGTATTCCCACTGGGAGGAGTGAAGGATGGAGGGGTGTGTGGGGAACTCCGCAGTGAGGTCGACGATGAGCTTGGTGTTTGGGGGGATGTCTTTCGCTGACCGGGGTTTTCGGCCTACGTGGAGATCTTTTTTTGGGGAAGAGAAAATAAGAGGATGGCTCAGAGATCTCACTTTCATCTTTCTTGTCACATCCTCAATTGTACAAGACACAAAATATTGGTTCAATCTCAAGACAAAGCACACAAAAACAAAAACAACAACAACAAACTTGGAAAAACTTCATCAGAAATATGTTCTCCTCTTGAATTCTGAACTGCACAAGAGACCACCCAGAACAAGTTCACAGGCACTAACCAAGGCCAAAAAAACGCCCACGACCACGCCGGAATCCCCTCCTTGTTCTTTCCAAGCACTCTCTCTGTCACCCCACACAAAGAGAAAAATCCCAAGCTGATGACACCAAAAGAAGCAGCGATCCACCCAAGGAAGAGCAAGAAGAGGAGAGTGGAGATGCCCCCTGTTTGGAGCCATTGGTAGGTTAGAGTGTGGAAGATGAGGGAGAGGGAGAAAAGAGTGACGGCGAGGTAGATGTACCCCATATGACTGACGCCAAAGAGTTGGATGGCCATCTCCGCTTTCCGAAAAAAAAAATTATGATGTGTTGTCGACCAAGGAATCGGAGAAAAACAAAGAGTGAGAATGATTCTTTTTTATTTGCGCAAACAAATCAGTATCTTTTCCTCAACGACAAAGGGGGCCAGGGATGGCTTGGAGTTTCAACAGCCTTGCTGCTTACCAAACTCCTCGTGTTGCAAAGATAAAGGTTGTTGTTGGAGAGGGAGGTTGATGCAGTGACTGAAGTACACATCCCACAGGACTGGCGACTGGGTTTTCTCTGGTACGGAGGATGTTTCACCATCGTTCTCTACATTCTTGTGTGGGCAATCCTGATGAATAAGGAATACCTAAATCAACAGCCTCCTGACGGGGCTGTTAGAGCAACGGGGATATCCCCTCGTGATGATAACAGGTTGGGCTCTTTCTTGTCACGTCGGTTCCTTTTTGCCCAAAGATCTGATGGGACTGCCTGTGCAGTTCGTATGTCAACCCAACTCCGGAAGAGTTAGATTATTGCTATGTGGATGGCAGGGATAATGTGGTGGGGACAAGTTATCCTGCTTATGATTGCCTTTATTTTGACCAAGATTTAGCTGTCTTTCCCATTGGAGAGGATTCTGTTCGTATTTTCTTTTCTTTTCTTTTCTTTTCTCTTTTCTTCTTTCTTTGTGAATACCCTTTTGTCCCTTTTCTTTCTCTTCTGTCTTCTGCGCCTGGATGTTCGGTTCTGAAACCCAGTGTGTTCCTTCAGACAATAGTGGCTTACTTCTCTCTCTCTCTCTCTCTCTCTCTCTCTCTCTCTCTCTCTCTCTCTCTCTCTCTCTCTCCCTCTCTATCCTACTCTCCCACCACGGCTGACAGGCAATTTCGCTTACAACCCGACTTACAAATGGAACCAAGCGATTGGATAACTGTACTGCTTACCAGAGCAACTGCCCTTGGGTCGTCTCTTTCTCCCTCTTCCCTCTCTCTGTTCTCTCTCTTCTTACACTTCTTTGTGCAGCTCGAAACTGAACAGCAAAATAACTACATTGCCAATATTGAGGAGTTCACCATTATGGTGGACCATAGTTTCTCTGCGACAGATGTTAAAATTTCAATGGTCCCTTCAACAAAAATGCCAGGTTTTGAGAACGCTGTTTGGCAGCGTTCGTCTCATTGATATTAATTTCTCCTTCAAATCAGGGATACTCATCAACCCTCAGAAGGAGATTATTCAGGAATTTCCCGAAGATGCTTTAGACATTGTTACTTTGGAGCAGTTTTTGATTGCTGGTGGCATCTCTTCTCTTGATACCGAGAGTCTTACAACCTCAAATCGGAGGTTTATTTTCTCTTTCTGTTTCTCTTTCTCTTTCTCTTTCCCCCTGTCTCTGTCTCTGTCTCTGTCTCTGTCTCTTTCTATGCATTTGTTGATTGCTATTTTGTTATTGCCCAATTTAGTTTGCGTGATGATGGAGTGGTGTTGTTGGTTTTCATTGAATACAGTAACACTTACACATTTGATACCAGTCAATTGAAATACACGATGAGTGTTCAACCTCAGCCCACCAAATTCAAGGTCAGTTTTTTTTTCTTTTTCTTTTTCTTTTTCTTTTTCTTTTTCTTTTTCTTTTTCTTTTTCTGTTCTTTTTTTTTCTTTTCGTTTCTTTTCTCCCTTTTCCCTCTCATCCTCTCCAAGGTAGAGCAGCCAATTTTTACAAAAAACCAAGACGATATTTTAGTGTGGAACAGGCATGGAGTAAAACTCATCTTCGTACAAACAGGCCTTTTAGGTTCTTCCATCTTCTTTCTTCTCCTCCTCCATTTATGTACACATACTACTACTAGGATTTTACACACACTCTTTTTGATCTACTTTTTGCCTCCTTTTTGCAGGACACTTCTCCTTCTCTGTTTTACTGTTGACTTTCATTTCTGGGGTGGGATTGATAGCAATTTGTTCAGTTGTAGTGGACATACTAGCTGTCTATCTCGTTCCAGAACATGCTGTTTATTACAAATACAAATATCTTGAGACCCCAGAATACCAAGAGTTGCAGGTTTTCTTTTGTTTTGTTTGTTGTTTGTCAAACCCTCCTCTCACTTTGCACCCAGGGAACATCATCCGATTATGTGCAAATTGATGGGGAGGTCTCAGAAATCGAGCAATGAAAAACACCAAAAAAGAAAACAAAAAAACAAGGACAAGAGAAGTCACGACAACCGAAAAGAGAGATTAAAATGATGATTTTTCAACAAAAAAAATGTCTGGCTGTTTTCAATTTATTTTATGCTTTCTTCCACGCCATCTGTATCAATTTTCATGTCCTCCTCTCCATCCCTTTCCTCCCCTTCCTCCTCTCTCTCCTCCTCTCCCTTTCCTCCCTTTTCCTCCTCCCCTTCCCCATCCATAACACCAAAAGTAGAATCATCAAAATACGCCCTCTTCTCCTTTGGTTTTTCTTCCTTTGTCTCCTTCTCTCGCCCCCTCTCAGGAATTTTGCAAACATACTTCCCAATATCTCCGAAGATACTCTCCTCCTTTAACCTCCTTCTTTCTTCCTCTTTTTCTTTCTCTCTCCTTTTTGCCTCCTCTTCCTCCCTCCTCTTCTCCTCATCATTCTTCCCCTTCCCTCTCTCTGCTCCTTTCCCCCCCCTTTCCCTCTTCCTTCCCTTTCCACCTTCTCCAAGTTTTGAATAAGTAGAAATTTTCTTGAGTTGTTCTAAAATTTTTTGACTGACAGGAGAGTGAAAATAATCGTCATCAAATTCAGCTCCTCCTTCCTGAGAAAGAAATAAGACAAGAACAAAGGAGAGGTGTACAGAGAAAGGGAGAGAAACCTCCACTGATTGAATCACTGTCATCGGGGGGGCAGAAGTTCTGTAAGGAGGTGAGAAAAAAATCCTCCCCCACAAAAGATCCTTTTTCTCTTCACTTTTCTCTTCCTTGCTCTCTTTCTCTCTTTTTCTCTTTTTCTCTTTCTTTTTCTCTTTGAAATTGGCCTCAGTTTTTAGGTTCTAACTCTCCTAAAAAAAATTCCTTCCTTCCCCCCACTCACCGATCAAGGGAAGTATTAAACAGAAAAGTTGTTTTTCCTAATAAAAATCGATTTGAATTTTGCTTTTGGTGTTTTTGGAAGAGAGCGTCATAGATCCCTCTGGAGAGACACAGAGAAAAAGGAAGAGAAAAAGAAACAGAAAGAGAAAAGGATCAGTTAAACAACATCGCCACTGCCAAACAAACGAAGCAAAATAACGACGAGAAGCAAAACAAACAAACAAAAAGCAAAACCTTGCACAAGATGATTGAAACTCAACCTCTCCTCCTTTGGTTTTCGCAGCTTTCTCTTTTTCAACTTTTTTTTGGTTTTCCTGTTGGTTGAGAATAAGAGATAAATGCGAGAATAAAAACAGATGCACATTCACAAACCTCTGCCAGAGCCATTTCACTTTTCATTTTTGCAAGAAGAGCATAATCCAAACCCTTCACCAAATGGGTATGCTTTTCATCTCCTCCTAAGTATTTACTTTGTTCAATTGACAAATTTCGAAGATAGCCCTGTTTAAGAAAAAGAGAGAATTTTTGGAGAAGGAACAGAAGCCCGAAATTAGCCAAACAAGAACAGAGGCAGAAGCACAGTCAACAACCCCCACGCCAGCCACCCACAAAGAACCTCTGTTGTTTTTTCTCCTTCGGGACCGCCGCGAATAGAAGCAGAGGGGTTGGGAACACCCCCTCTTTCTGACTGGTCTGCTTTCCCTGTGGATAGGTAAGGGTGAGTGGGTGTGGAAGAAGGTTTAGGTTGGTCAGCCAGTCTTTTCAAACCTGTACTTAACCCCGCAATGAGCTCTCTCTCAGCTTCCTAAAAAGCAATCAATCAAAGGAAAAGGAAAAGGAAAGAATAAAAAAAAACGATTTGGGTTAAATATCTCACCTCATAATCAATGTTTTTCCCCAGTCTTCTTTCTTGAGCTCGATCTCTGTACACAGTTTTATTTGAATCTTCTTCCTCCTATTTTTTTTGGAGAATTTATTGAAAGAAAGAGAGAGAGGGCCGTTCAAGAGAGAGAGGGCCGTTCAAGAGAGAGAGAGAGAGAGAGAGAGGGCTGTTCAAGAGAGAGAGAGAGAGAGAGAGAGAGAGAGAGAGAGAGAGAGAGAGAGAGAGAGAGAGAGA
>MUHK01001629.1:20931-31806 GCA_002151225.1 Paramoeba pemaquidensis
TTTTTTTTTTTTTTTTTTTTTTTTTTTTTTTTTTTGAAAAAAAAGAAAAAAAAGACAAAGAAAATTGAAAAAACCCAAACCTGCTGTTCCATTCTCCTCTTACTCTCATTAATTTCAGCAGCTAGATTTTGAATTTTTTCAAAAGCAACTTCTAAAGCTTTCAAATCCGAACTATCGTGAGGGGTGTGTTTGATGACCTCCCGAATCAACATGCAATACCTGTATTTTCGGTTTTTGTTAGAATTCTCTTTTTTTCCTTCTCTCTTTTTCTCCTTCCCTACCTTGGAACACGTTGAACAGGCATAATTAAATAATCAAACAAAGAAAGCCCCTTGCTCTCTGGCTTATTTTGTGCTGTATTCAAATACTTCTTCAGCGGTGGCCTCTCTCCCGCCAACCTCGACAACTCCTTCATGGAATTATCGTAATTGTCCGTGTACTGTTTGTAAACTTTTAAAAAGGCTACAAATGAGGTGAACACAGAGGAAAGCTGGAGGTTGGCCCCTTCGGAGGCATCAGGGGAGATGGAGGTACGGAGCTGTGAGGAAGGGGAAGGGGAAATGTAAGAATGACCCACGTTATGTGTTTTCACACACATTATCGTCAATTGTGAGACTCAACTAACCTGAGCATACAAAGCCTTCGCATAATTAATAATAATGTCCAATGGGCCAAACACCGACGCCATCTCCCCCTTAGTCATCAACAACTTGGACCCTGTCTCTTCACTCGTCTCCTCAAAATGCTTCAAATACAGCTCCCGAACCAGCATAATCGACGTCAAATAGGACTCCTCGCTCGTTAAAATCTCCATTGCGGCTCTGTGTCTCATCCTCGACATCTTCTCCGCCTTAGCCTCCTCTGTTTCCTCCTCCTCTTCCTTAAACCTTGTCGTTGAAGGGGAAGGGCTGCGAGCAGTTGCTGAGGATACAGCCTCGGAAGAAGGGGGTGGGAGGAGACTTGAGGTGGGGGAGGACGGAGGAGACTGGTTGGGGCAAGGGGTTCGAACGGGGGATTTGGGGGATTTGGAAGGGGATTTGGGGGATTTGGAAGGGGATTTAGAAGGGGATCTATTCACGGATCTCCTGGATACACTCGAAGAAAAGGATTTGTTGCTGGGAAGCAAGGTTTTCTCTGCCTTGAGGGGCCCAGATCTGAATTTTTGCGAACCCTGCCTCTCCAACTGCGGGGACTGAGACCTGGGCGGTGGGGTGGGGACGAGGGATGATCCAGAAGAAGCGGCTCGAGAAGTTAGGGGGCCTGAAGTCCTTGGGGAGAAAGATGGAGGGCCGTCTTTGGCAGTTACTGGGCGGGGAGCGGTGGGTTTTTTGGGGGGAACTTTGAGGGACATGACGAGGTTTTTTTCTGATTTACGTTTTTTGGGAGGGGGCTTGGGTGGGGTTTTGCTGCGCTCCCTAAGGGGAGGGATCTCACCATTTTCCTCAGACATTGTTCTTTCAAGGGCCCCTTTTGTCCTTTTCCTTTTCTTTGGGTTTCACACAGAAAAACCTGGATTGGGCAAATTAACCGGTTAACCACGGTTAGTCGGTTAACCGTGGAGATTGTTTGGTCGCCAATTTAATCACAAAAATCTTAATAAAATCCGTCAAAACAAGATTCCAGATTTGGATGATTAAATTTATCTGGGACTTGTTTGTTGTTCAATTGTTTGGGGTGTTGCAATTGGTAGGGAGTTGTTCGTCGGTAAAATGGGAAAGTATTGGTCAGATTGTGCAAAAGTTGATGATACTGCCATTCTTTCCTCGGCGTTTAACGAAATATATTACAGGATTCTTATAATTTATATTATTTTCTTCATGTGTTCTTATAGGATATCAATGACTTGTGAAGTCAATCAGGTGCTTTGACAGAAGAAGATCGCCGTCGTTTGTACACTCACTGGAATCTCGACAATCTTGTGGGACCAAGTTTGAAGAGGACCGTTCCGAAATTGATCAATGGAAGAATGACGATGTTGTGGAAAATCAAACATACAGTGGAGAAAGTGATGATGATTATGAGACAGAGAGGAACTGAATGAATGCTCCCTAAATCTCGCCACATGAAAAATGCCTGGTGATAAAAAAAATTGGATGATTTTTGTTTTTTTTTGATGATCATAATTATCGAGATTTTTTATGTCATTTTTGGGTGGCCGAACTCGCGATGCAAAAAAACCCCATTTTTTCCTGTCGCCCACAAAAAAGAACAACAGTTTTTTTTCTTGACTTTTTGAAGAAGACGTGCCCTGCGTTTAGGTTTTCTTGCTGTTTATTTTTTGGAGGGAATCATAGTTTGAGAATGATATAAATTGTTTACCTTGTGTTTTTTGGCTTGAATATATATATATGCACACACATACACGCACGCACANAAAAAAAACCCTCCAGGAAGCCTCCAATTATCTTCCGTCCTTTGCCTGAGCAACCAAAGGTGTGTGATCCCTCTCCGCTGGGTAATCTCCCGCAGCTTCTCAATGGGAAATGGCCTTGGGGAAAAGAAAAAATTGTCGCAAAAGCGACCAGTTTTTTGTCACATCCGGAAATTGGATTAGATTTTTCTTCCAGCAAAAAAAAGCGAAATAGAAGTTTTGACTGCTCACTTCCCCCCTCCTTTCTTCTCACTTTCAGTTGGTGCCAATCGATCAAAGAAACGGGACCAAGCCCTTCGATTCCAAGAACTCCAGCTTCTCTTGAACTCCTGAAACATACAATAAATCTTGCCAGAGAAAAATTTGGTTGAAAATTCTTATTCTCGTTGGATAAATTTATCTTTTCCTTCTCGAAATTGTAC
Organism: Paramoeba pemaquidensis; assembly: GCA_002151225.1. Lineage (NCBI taxonomy): Eukaryota > Discosea > Flabellinia > Dactylopodida > Paramoebidae > Paramoeba > Paramoeba pemaquidensis. The sequence goes on from MUHK01001629.1 coordinate 23,725, forward strand.
AAAAAACCATTAAACCAAACACTTAATCTTCATCACCAGCAGAGATGGCGGTGGGGGCGCCGAAACAACAAGCCAATGTCCACCCTGCCGTGAACAAGCCAAAACTGAGAAGAAAATGAGAAAAAAGTTGGGAAGAAAGGAACAAGAACAACAATAAACAGACAACAACAACAACAAAACAACAAAACAACAAAACATAACCTGTAACCGTACTCCCAAATCGAACTATCCAACTCAAATTGCTCCTTGACTTTGCCCAGAAAAACAGCAAAGGCAATCACCGCAAAAAGTTCTGGGAAGGAGGTTACTTTGGAAACAGAAGGGAAGGAAAAGAGAAGAAAAAGGGAAGGCGTACGCATGAAAGTAACACTACAAAAGGTAAGGGCACCAAGGGGTTTCCCGGAAAGACAGAAGCACTTTCCGGCAAGCCCAATGGCGCAAAGACAAGGGACGGAAAAAAGCCCCATTAACACGGCAAGGAGGGCGAAAGCTCGAGTAGCTTGCAGAGCGGTTTCATCCTCACCAGGGAGAAGGAATTGCTCAACATCTGTGAAACATTGGGATTAAAGAAAGATAAAAATTCATGAAGAGAAAGAGGAAAGAAGGGAAAAAAAGATGAAGGAAGAAAGAGATAAAGACAAGGGGAGCCAAAAGATGAAAAACAACAACAGAAAAAAAGAAAGAAAAACCTTCGCAATCATTACCGTTGAAACAGAGCTCCCAAAGACCGTAATTCTTATCAAAGTAGGATACTCCATCTATCTCATGTCGCCAAGAAGGAGTGGCTGTGCCTACCATCAAAAACGTGTAGCAAAGGAAAACAAAGCACCCCGAAACCATGGCGATTGGGTTCATGGCTGGGGGAAAGCGTAAACTGTGCCCACACCACAGCCATTCGGTTTAGCGCTCTAAAAAGCGACCCAAGTACCTAAATATAATTTAAAGATTCTGTTAAGTGATTTAATTAATCAAAAAGAGAAAGAGAAAGAGAAAGAAAGAGGTTGCAAGAGAGAGGGCCGTTCAAGAGAGAGGGCTGTTCGAGAGAGGGCTGTTCGAGAGAGGGGCCGTTCAGTTTCCCTGCTTCCTCTTCCGATATCTCTTCCTTTCTCTGCCACTCTCCAGCACTATTCTAAGTACAGATTCCGGCGCCTCATTTGTTACATTCCCAACAGCCTTCCTCCCAAAATTGTCCAAGAATGAAAAAATTGTTGAAGAAGTTGAGAGAATGGTAGAGAGAGGCAAGACAAGGGCTTATGCCTTTAAAGTGATCGCAAGGAGGGAGGGTTCGAATTCTGAGACCATCAAAACTTGCTACGACCGCAATCGTCCCCCCTCTCCACATCATGCATCTGTGAGGCCCTCATAGAAGAGGAGGAGAGAATTCTTGCTACCGTTCTTGTGTCTTATGCAAATGTAGACATGGTATTCACCACACAATATGTGCAACAACACATGGAATGGGTGACCAAGATGGAGAGTTTTATTGGCCACAAGAACATTCCGTTGTGAACTATGATGAGAGTCGAATCATTCTGACGAGTACTTGGTTACAAAAACAACTGAGTGCCTCACCAGAGTTTTACAACAGCAACAAAGTGAAGTTAACAGCAGAAGAAAAGGTAACACAAGTGCCAGTGATTGTGAAAAAAAAGGGCTATGATCCTTGTGAAATAGATAAAATACAAAAAGAAGACAAAGAGAAGAGTATGAAAGAAAAGGAGTTAGAAAAAAAGGAAAAGGAAGAAGAAAGAAAGAAAAAAGAGATGAGAAAGAAGAAGAGAAGAAGTCCGAGAGGAGAGAAAGGCTGAAAAAAGCACTGGAGGAGAGAGAAGCCCGTGCATGCAAAGCTAATTGTGGTCGTACATGCCAAACAGGGCCTCTTTGGACTGGCTGTAGTTGGTGTGATGTATATTGGATGTCCACAGTGCCACCTCAAACCCTCAGTGAAGGGGGAGCTCACAAAACGATTGAAAAATAAATGACACACTATGAAACTCGGTGGAACTTTCTGGGAGAAAGAGGATTTTGTCCAGCCATTTGATTTGTGTTGTGCCACACAGGATGGGCATTGTGTTGGTTTTGTTGATCGCAGCGGCCGTCTGCCACTGTCAGGAGACCCCTTATCGTGTGTTGGTCGCAGAAATGTTCTTTCCTGTTCCCTACTGTAAGTGGAGAATCGAGGAAATGTATGCCTTATCGGACCGCTTTCATGCTGATATTCTCGTCAACCGCAAAGTCCTGCCGAATAATTATGCGAAGGGCTTTCCTCCTGAGTACACGAAGCTGAATGAGCGATTCCAATTCTCCAAGCGGTACGATGTTCTCATCTTTGACCCCTCCTTCAACTATTTAAACCAGTTTAACGACCCATCCTTCGACGGAACTTTGTTCAACAAACGCACCCCCTTCACCTACATGTTTCGGAGAAAGGAGTATCGCAGCGAAGGGCAAGTCAATTTTTCGAAGTATGAGGCCTCTTCCCATATATTTCTCTCTGATTTGGGGCATTTCGACAAGACGGGGATTCCGAGGGAGAGGAAATGGGTCAAGTTGTTCCCTGGGGGGGGGTTGTGGAACTCACATTCTCTGCGGGGCATTCCGCCTCAGATTGGGTGCGTTGTTACCCAACCGCTGGTGATGGATTGGGTGCGCAAAAATGGTCTGAAGAACGAAGTTTTGTTTCAGCCGTTTGGAACATTTCTCCAGAAAGACGCGAGAATGGTACCCAAACCCCTCAAACTTGCCCCGAAAAAAGTTGGCGTTTGTATGACACACGCTTCTGGGGATGCGGTCCTGAAAGGGGAGGAAAAGTTCCGTGCTGCGATGGATTATTTAGAGAAAACCTTTCCAGACGTGAGAAGTCAAATGGATATTTATTTGGTCGGTCGCACTAACAAGGCACGACCAGGAGCAAACTCGACAGGGATGCTGGAACAAGCAGCCCTGGATGACAGATTATCCAGAGGTTGCCATCCACTTGATGCATTAACAATAACAAGAACACCCGCTGGTGGTCCACCTACTGATAATAATCCAGTTTCTCAAAATATTGGTGATACTTGGGTTATTGATGTTTCAAGTACTTTTACAGAACCAATATTTTTATTTCACTCCAGATACAACGAAGCCGGTTTTTTGGGAATTAATGCTATGAATTTTGTGTATAGTATCGATGCACAGATGAAAAGATTTTGGTCAAGTGGATTAGCAAAAATTGGTGCAGGAGGAAATCCAATTCCTTACACTCTTTCACTCAACCAAGCAGATGCATTTACCAATGCAAGAATATTACTTAATATATTGACAACTCAACAAACTAACCTCCTTCCTGCGAGAAATATTCTACTATTTATCGATTACCCACGCTATATAACATCTCAACAAAACACCAATGTTATTAATGCAGGAAATTCATCAGATATTGTCATCAACAACATTCAACTCAACCAAAATTCCAGACAGATTTCTGGTCTCCTTTCAAGTGCAACGCCACAAGATTTATGGCAAATGTCTGTCGCCAATGGCTCAAAACAATCATGGTATGAATTCAGTGGAAAAGCACAAGTCTATGACCAAGCAGGTGGAAATGTTGCAGGGTCTTCTCAAGTCCAAACCGCCCTTCTCAACAAAGGTTGTTGACGCCAGTACTCAAGACGGTGCAGATGCTATTTCATCTAATGAGTACAATCGAATGAGAGGCGGTACACTCTCTGATCAAATTGCCAGTGCAATGAAACGCATGCCCATCATGGCTAAAAAATACATGTGTGGCAAATCAAGGAGTGGCGGTGATTCCTATGGAATGGGAAGGTCTGGAGGCATGCCCGTCCGAAATAATTAGATTCACTTGTAATGTAACTATTTTACACTAAAACCTGTGTCGTTGATCCAACACCGTTTGACCTTAACAATAGAGAGAGAGGAGGGGGGGCAAGGCTCTGTCATGCTCACAAACTTCGAAAAAACATGCACCCCCAAAAAACTCGCACCCTCCGAGCGCGAGTTTTTTGGAAGTTTTTCTTGGTGCGATTTTTTTTCGCAACCCTGAACGACACCAAGTCGAGCGATGTCTTTTTGTTCCAATTTCAACAAAAAACAAAAGAGAAGTACTTTAAAGCACTAAAACAATTGTACAGTTATTTCAAAATAAAAAAGAACAAAAAAATGCAACAAACCACGATAGATTTTTTCAATGCAAACGTCGGAAAATTAAATTATTGAATCAATAATCTACAAATCATTGACGCAGTTCTTAACAACCCCGTACTTGAAGTGAAGTCTCGAAACTTTCCCACAAACAGTCCAACCTCCGCGAGAATATCAAAATCCGCGGAGAAACTCTCACTTCCCTTTCCTTCAGTTACAACCCTCCCTAAGAGAGGTTAAAATTTTAATTTAAATAAATTGGTGCTAGTTGCCTCTTTCATTATAAAAAAAAAACCTCTTCTCACAATCCAATCACCCCAACTTCCTCTACAGCTTGAAACTCCCTGTCCCCTCTAAACTGAAAAATAACTTGGTCCTTTTTCTGAATAACTTTCAAACACCACTACTACTCCCCCCCTTCTCTCCACTCCATCTCCCCTTTGACGCACTTGCCTTCTCCGAAAGCCCCCCCCTCTTAATAAATTGGTGCTTTGGTGCTTGGCACCTCTTAACTGTAAAAAAAAACTTAAATTTCGCTTCTCTGAACACTTTCACTAAACAGTTTCTGTTCGGATAAACAGTGGTGAATATGATCACAAGGTTGTGGTTTGGGGATTCGCTGATTTTAAGAAAGAAATCAAACAAAGAATTTTTGAAGCTTTGTGAAGTTGTATCATTGTGTAAAAATAAAAATAATTTTAATGTGAAAATCACAGATTTCATGATGTAGTTGGTAAAGATAGAGAAAAGGGGAAAGATGAAGATGGAACTGAAGGTGGAGATGAAGATGGAGATGAAGATGATGAAGATGATGGATTTGATGAAGAGGAAGAGGAAGAAGCAGAGGCAGAGGCAGAGGTAGAGGAAGAGGAAGAGGAAGAGGAAGAGGAAGAGGAAGAGGAAGAGGAAGAGGAAGAGGAAGAGGAAGAGGAAGAGGAAGAGGAAGAGGAAGAGGAAGAGGAAGAGGAAGAGGAAGAGGAAGAGGAAGGTGAAGAGGAAGGTGAAGGTGAAGGTGAAGGTGAAGGTGAAGGTGAAGGTGAAGGTGAAGATGAAGATGAAGATGAAGATGAAGATGAAGATGAAGATGAAGATGAAGATGGAGATGGAGATGGAGATAGAGATAGAGATGAAGACGATGTAGATGAAGATGAAGATGAAGGAAAAGCACGAGCTAACGGAGAAGATGAAGATGACGATGAAGAAGATGAAGATGACGATGAAGGTGAAGAGAAACGAGGAGAATAAGACTGGGACCGAGAGAGAATAGGAGGCCTATCAAGTTTGGGTGGCGTTGGAGACCCAGAAGAAGATAACTTTGCAGTTGGTGGGCTCTTTGTAGGTCGACAAAGAAGAGGAAGAGAGCGTTGTTTCTTCGGTTGAGCGACGGGGCTGGACGGATCAAACACCTTTTTCTCCACCCTCCCGAATGATACTTCCCGGAGGCTCGTATTTTCTTCTTCTTCCTCTTTTCTGGGGGTCTCTTGAAGGAGGGTGGCGAAAGAGTGACCGGGGAGGGGGAGTTCTTTTTTTCGAAAACATCTTGAGCTTTTGAACTCTTTTCTCTTATCTCTCTGTTGTTCACCTTTTTGGGGTGGGTGCATCGCCAAAGGGAGAAGAAAGGAAAAGAAAAAGCTTTGTATTTTGGGATTTCCAATTCACAATTGTATGTATTTTGAGCGAAAATGATCCCAAAAAAGTGCAAGAAAAGTTCCTTTCTGGCTTCCTTTCCGGTCAACTTCGAGAGTCAACGATTTGTCAGTTTCCGACAGCCTCATGGTCCGTCAACCTTTTGGTCCTTTCCTTATCAATCCCCACTTCATCTTCCACAAAACCCTTCTGTCTTGCGCCTTCGTCAACCTCCGCCCCATTGTCCCGGGCCATGTCCTGGTCATCCCCTCGAACAACACCGCCCCGCGCCTCCACCAACTCTCCGAAGAAGAAACCAGCGACCTCTTCAAATGTGTGAGAGAAACACAGAAAATTGTGGAAGGTTTTTACTTGGCTAACTCGTCCAACATTGCCATACAGGATGGGAGGGGGGCAGGACAAAGTGTGCCACATGTTCATGTTCATATCATCCCGAGGTTCGATGGAGATGGTTGGGGGGATCAGTTGTATGAGGAATTGGAGGAGTGGGCACCGAGGGGGAGGAAGAAGTTCTTCGGGAGGATGCCAAAGTTGGGGGATGAGGAGAGGGAGGACAGGAGTTATGAAGAGATGGAAAAGGAGGCAGCGGGGTATCGGGGTGGCTCCAGGTGAACACAAAACCCAAAAACAACACAATCAATTTTCATTGTGAGTGCCAGGTGTTAAGTGAGCGAGGTGAGAAAGTGAGTGAGTGAGTGATTCATTCAACCACCCAAAGAAAGCCAAGAAAAACTGGAATAAAACAAAAAATGTTTTATGTTTCCTGAATTCGTCATCCCTTGACAACGACAAAGACCTGTGCAACAAGGCCGGCAAAGAAAAAAGGAAAAAGTGGAGAAAAGTTTGGCGCCGCTCACTCGAAGTTTTCTGCACAATTTTTTTTTTTTTTTTGTTCCTTTTCTTTTTGCACATTTCCCCAGAGAGCAAAGATGAAAACGTGCAACTTCTTCTTCTTTATCTTTGCTCTTGTTGTTTGCTACTTCAATAGCGTTTCTTGTGTTCAGTCTCCTGCAACCATTTCTCTTACTCCCCCCAGTCCCACTCCTTCCGCCAGCCCCACTCCTTCTGCCAGTCCTACTCCTTCTGCCAGTCCCACTCCTTCTGTCACTCCCATTCCTTCTCCCAGTTCCACTCCTTCTGTCACTCCCATTCCTTCTCCCAGTCCCACTCCTTCTGTCACTCCCATTCCTTCTCCCAGTCCCACTCCTTCTGTCACTCCCATTCCTTCTCCCAGTCCCGCTCCTTCTGTCACTCCCATTCCTTCTCCCAGTCCCACTCCTTCTGTCACTCCCACTCCTTCTCCCAGTTCCACTCCTTCTGTCACTCCCACTCCTTCTCCCAGTCCCACTCCTTCTGTCACTCCCACTCCTTCTGCCAGTCCTACTCCTTCTGTCACTCCCACTCCTTCTGTCACTCCCAGTCCTTCTCCCAGTCTCACTCCTTCTGTCACTCCCACTCCTTCTGCCAGTCCTACTCCTTCTGTCACTCCCACTCCTTCTGTCACTCCCAGTCCTTCTCCCAGTCTCACTCCTTCTGTCACTCCCACTCCTTCTGCCAGTCCTACTCCTTCTGTCACTCCCACTCCTTCTGTCACTCCCAGTCCTTCTCCCAGTCTCACTCCTTCTGTCACTCCCACTCCTTCTGCCAGTCCTACTCCTTCTGTCACTCCCANCTTCCCCCCCTCCTTCCCCCTCCCCTTTACCCACTTCCACTCCCACTCCCACCCCCCCCCCTGACTACACCCCTGCGTGGGTGGCTGCCTTGTTGGTGGTGGCGGTGATGGGGGGGGTGACGGGGTCGTGTTATGTTGTTCAATATTTTTGTTGTGGAAAGAGACAAAGAGAGAATGATGCTGAGGTGGCGTATGAGAATTTGAGGCAAAGTATGACGGAGTACCCGTAAACAGGGTGAGGAGGGGAAAGGGAGGCGAGAGGAGAGGAAGAGGGGTAATGGGGGGATTTGATGGTCACGTTATGTTATTCAATATTTTTGTGGTGGAAAGAGACAAGAAGGATGATGCTGAGGTGGAGGTGGCGTATGACGGACCTGTAGGGAATTGCGTGATCAGCCTTCCTGGGAGGTGAGGGTGTCAAAACAAAACAAAACAAAACAAAACAAACCAAGGTTGCCACCAAATTAGTCAGAATTTAATAAAAAAGTTAATTCAATCTTCTCTTTTTCTTAGAAGAAGGTTCTTTCTTTCTTTCTTTCTTTCTTTCTTTCTTTCTTTCTTTCTTTCTTTCTTTCTTTCTTTCTTTCTTTCTTTCTTTCTTTCTTTCTTTCTTTCTT
>MUHK01001639.1:7022-22659 GCA_002151225.1 Paramoeba pemaquidensis
GGGGGGGCAGGTTGTTGTTGTTGCTGCCTTGTTTCTTTGTTTCTTTGTTTCTTTGTTTTTTTGTTTCTTTCTTAAATAACTTTCTTTCAAGCAGGCAGATAACAACGCCACAGAAGTCAAAGCTTTACAGAGACCTATTTTTTATGAAGAAATTTTCGCTGATGGGAATGTTCAACTTGATTGGTTTCTTTTTTTTTTTTCTTTTTCTATTTTCTTCTTCGTTTATTCATTCATCATTCGTATATTATTGTTATGCATTCATTTATTCGTATTCTTATTCATTCATTTGTTCATATTATTCTCATTCATTCATTCATCTTATTATTATTTAATCATTTTCTTCCCTCCATACACACTTATCCCCCCCACACACACAATAGGACATGCATGGGAAGATCTGAAGTATCGATGAACCAAAAACTTGCGAAAAGAATTGGTCAAGAAGAAGAAGAAGAAAGCCTCCTTCGCTCTCTTGGGCGAGTTTCTGATCGAAAATTTCTTCGTAGCTTCTTGGAGAGAATCTCTCCCATGGTATGTGATAACCACAAAAATTGACCAAAAAATAGTTTTATCGTTGTCTAACCTTTGATTTTAGGGAGAAAAACCACAAAAGAGAGAACATGTGTTTGAGAAACACCATTTCCGAACTCCTCGGTGGTGTGACCACTGCCAGAAATTTATTTATGGTCTTCGCCATCAGGTTTTTATTTATTTGTTTGTTTTGTTTGTTTGTTTGTTTGTTTGTTTGTTTGTTTGTTTGTTTGTTTGTTTGTTTGTTTGTTTGTTTGTTTGTTTGTTTGTTTGTTTGTTTGTTTGTTTGTTTGTTTGTTTGTTTGTTTGTTTGTTTGTTTGTTTGTTTGTTTGTTTGTTTGTTTGTTTGTTTGTTTGTTTGTTTATTTGTTTATTTGTTTATTTGTTTATTTGTTTATTTGTTTATTTGTTTATTTGTTTATTTGTATGTTGGTTTTGTTTGTTTGTTTGTTTGTTTGTTTGTTTATTTGTTTGTTTGTTTGTTTGTTTGTTTGTTTCTCAATGGTTAAGCAACAACCACTTCAAATCTCTCTAACCCTCCACAATAGGGTAACAAATGCAGAGAATGTAGCTACTCTGCTCACTTTAAATGCACAGATAAGATTGGTTCTACTTGTTTGTCTGAGTATGCCATGAGAATTTGGTCGAGAAGGGATGTTCTGGAGATTGTTACTGCTCTTTTTAGGCGGGTTTGTGTGAAATATTTACTGTAAATTAATTTAAAATACCTTTTTTGCACCTCCCTGTTACTGTGTAATAGCATATGTGTCCAATATTATTTTATATAATAGTCTGTGTAATATTTTTTTTTTATATTCAAATATGAACTCCATATAATATCGTTTTCTCCATTTAAACTCCATTTCCCCTCCTCACCCTCCCATTCAGAGAGCAGGAGAAAATGAGCTGTGCACTTTGCTTCTTTTCAGTGACACTCTGGAAATTTTGCGTGCCCATAATGGGGGAGTTGAAGGAGGAAAATTAGATTTTTTGAAGAGAGCTATGACAATAGAGATGGAGGGATCTCTTAGTTCTGTTGAAAATTCACAGTTTTCTATGACGTGTTCTCGAGATCAAGAAAACTATTGGTTTCAATTTGCAAAGTTTGTTGTTGTTTTTTTCTTCCTTTTCTTTCTTTTCTTTCTTTTCTCCTTTCCCCTTCTTCCTTCTCCCTCTTTTTTTTACAAATTCCCAATCAACTTTTACAAAAAACAAACAAATCAATTCCCCAGCAATGAAGGAGCAACGCATTTTTGGGAAAAACTATCCTCTCTGCTTCGAAAACCCAACGCAAAAGGCGCCCAATCTCTCTCAAAATCCTCCCAATCCCCCTCTCGCCACTCAAATGGCGGCGGATCCTCCAACAATTCCCTTTCTTCTTCTTCTTCTGTCACCCAATCCTCTCGCGATCGCCCCTCTACCCCTCCTACTTCTCTTCTTCTCCATAATCGACCCTCTTCTACCTCCCTTGATCGACCCTCTTCTACCTCCCCTGGTACCCCTCTTCCCCTCCATAATCGACCCTCTTCCCCTCCTGTTGTCTCCCAAACCCACCCCTCTTCCCCTCCAACCTGCCATTTTCAACCCTATTCCCCCAATAATCCCCACGTTCGACAGTACTCCCCCCCTCTTCCCTCCCAAAATCAGCCTTCTTCCCCTCCCCCCCCTCTTCCCCTCCATAATCGCCCTTCTTCCCCTCCTGCTATCTCCAATAATCGACCCCTTTCTCCTCCTACCCCCAATTTTCGGCCCTATTCCCCCAATAACCTCCATATTAGACAGTACTCCCCCCCTCTTCCCTCCCAAAATCAGCCTTCTTCCCCTCCTCCCCCTCTTCCCCTCCATAATCGACCCCTCTCCCCCCCTACTCTCTCTCAAAATCAGCCTTCTTCCCCTCCTCCCTCCCATATACAGCCCTCTTTCCCTCCTGGTACCCTTTCAAAGGCCTCCCTCCGTGCCCCAGCCCCAAGCCCACCTCCCTGGTCCTCCTCCTCCTCTTCCTCCTCTTCCTCTTCCAAAGCCCCTCTCCAAAGGGAAAAAAGTGTTTTTGTTGTTACCGCCAACTGCTCATACTCTGCAACAACAGATTCAGAATTGGATATTGTTGATGGACAAAGGCTAATAGTAGAGAAAATAGAGGGAGAGTGGTGGTTTGGCAAGCAAAAAGATGACCCACGCAAATGTGGTTGGTTTCCTTCCAGTTACATCAACCCTTGACTCCCTTGTATTTTCCTCGTGTTTCCCACAACCAAAAAAAAAAAAAAACAGTCAAAACAAAACAAAATTAAATAAAATGACCCATCGTCGCCCTCCCGGGGAGGGAGCCTTCGAGAAGGGACTGAAAAGAGCAAGCACCCAACACATGATTGATTTTTTTTTCTTTTCTTTTATGTTTATGATTTTTTTTCTTTGCTTCTTCTTTAAACAACAATCTCCAATGTTTCTTTTTCCAACTCGAAAAGGGTGTCGTTCACTGACTTGGACCATTCTCCCAAACGATCTTTCAATGATGTAACCTGGGCGTTGTATGAGAGAAGGAAAGAAAGAAACAAAAGAAACAAAACAAATAAAAGAAACAAAATAAAAAGAAAAGAAAGGGGAAAGGAAAGGAAAGAAAAAAAATAATAATAATAATAATAATAAACAAATGAAAAGACAAGAGACACCAAAACAAACAAAACAAAACAAAACAAAACAACCAACCTGATCAAGCTCCAAAATCCTCGGCTGCACCCACCTAATAAAAACAGTCTGATCCACCTGATCAATCGTCCCCTTAATCAACCCAAGAGAGAGAGACTTCATCAACAAAAGCTCCACTTGCTCAATTGGGAGCTTTGTTGCGTCTCCAATGACAGAGAAAGGGATAGTTCTGTCTGCTAATGATCTGTGTGATGGAGGTGGTTGAGAGAGGAGAAGGGGAGAAGAGTGGGGAGGGGGGGAGAAAACAAAAGGAAGGGAGAAGGAAGAAAGAAAGGAAAAGAAAGGAAAAGAAAGGAAAAGAAAGGAAAAGAAAGGAAAAGAAAGGAAAGGAGAAAAAGGGAAACCTCTGGAAAATCAACTCAATCAAACTCAAAATCGAAATTTTTTGCAACAAAAGTTGCACATTCTTCACCAACAAAGGTTGTTGGTTCAAAGCCTCCTTGTGTTCTTCCACCAACTGCTTGTATTTGTTGATATTCCCCGAGCTAAAAGCGCGAAGCAAATGCACAATCCAAGCCTTCTCCCCTCCCTCCAAACAAGACAAAATTTTATGAGCAAGAAGATCGCCAAACGTATAAATCGTCTCCCCCACCAAGGCCGCCAAACACAAATCAAACGCCAAAAACTCTTGATCCTCACGAGGGATCGAATCCAGAGGAGTATAAGCAAGATAAAGAAGAGAGTTTTTGTAGTACCCCTCAGGAACCATCAAAGCTTTGTGGTATTCAAGCTGAAGACGGTAGTGGGAGGAGAAAACAAGAGACTCAACCCCAAGAGAGGTTTCCAAAAACTTTTGTGACGACTCGATCACCTCTTTGGCGTACTGGTGGTCCCCTGTTCGGAGCCGGAAGGAGGCTGTTTCACACTCACAAAGCACCCGAGCTTGGGGGACATCAGGGGTCATGGTAACCACATTCGCGGCTGCCTCTCTGGCAACCTGTCTGCTGAGGGCGTCTTGCAAGAAGTTGATGGCGTTGTCGGGGATGGTTTTGGAGATCCTCACAATGATTTGGACGAGGGAGAGTTGGTTCATTTTGGACTCGAAGGATTGGATGAAGTTTTCGTAGAATGCGAGCAACTTTGCTCCATAGCCTTGTTCGGTGTTGATGAACTCCAAAAGAGCAACGGTGAGCTGATGCCATAATCTGCAAGAGAAATATTCGAGAGAAAGGGAAAAAAGAAGGGGAATGAAAAAAAGAAGAGAGAGAGAGAAAAAGAAAAAGAAAAAGAGAAAAAAAAAAAAAAAAAAAAAAAAAAAAAAAAAAAAAAAAAAGGAAAAAAAAATCTTACTTTCTCTCATGCAACTCACTAAATTTTGTCAATTGAACTTTCACCCCTTCATTACTCTCTGTCGCAACAATAGTCGCCAACCAAGCCTGCGGACCTGCTGCCATCTCTGTGGTTTCGAAAAACTCAAGAAAGAAACGCAACCCAAAAAATGTTTCCTCTCTTCTTTTTTCCTAATTTAGAAATATGAGGTTTCCTTCACACTTTTCGCCGCACCTGGCATGCTTTTCCACCACGAGTCCTATGTTCGAACCCTGTTTTTGTCATCCATTTTTTCCATCATTTAGGGTTGTTGGTCATGGCAAGGGAAGTTCGCTGCATCAAAATACAGGTCTTTATCTCGAATGCACAATGTTTTTTTGCTGGGGGAATCCAAGTCAAAGTATTTATTCATTTTTTGGTTTGATTTGCACCAAAGGCTGGCCTCCTCAATGTATTTATAGACATTTGTCAGACAAAAAAAGTGTTTTGGAGTGGTAGATCAAAGGAAACACAATCAAATACCTTTGCATTGCCCCTTGAAGTGTCCCAAAAAGTTGCACATCGCCTCTTGGTAGATACCAAATAGAGGCCCCCCACGGGAACTTAGAGAAGAGAAAGAGAAGGAAAAAAAGAAAGAGAAAGAAAAAGAAAAAAAAAAGAAAGAGAAAAAAAAAAAAACAAAGAGAAAGAGAAAGAGAGAGAAAGAGAAAGAGAAAGAAAATAGAAAGAGAGAAAGAGAAAGAAAAAGAGAAAGAGAAAAACTCTCAAACGAAACAGACCTTGGGTGAGCACCCAACAACAAAACACCAAAAACTCAACCCCACTTGGGGAAATTAGTGGAAATGAGGTACAAATTTTATCGAACTTTTCTTCGATAAACGTCACGAAGGCGAACCAGGCACCCCTTTTCAAAGGTAACAAACTTTGTGTGGAAAACCCATATAATTCCTCGGGACCTTCTGCTTTGGGGTCGTTTTTGATTTCACGCCAAAAAAAAGAGCTCTCGAACCCTCAAGAAACAGGTTTCACACCTTCGACAACACAGAGATGTTGAGAAACGCAACTCAACTCTTCGCCCGCTCCTACTCTTCTGAGGCCGCGGCGGTGAAAACCTCCGTCCTCGGAAATGGATTGAAGGTTGTGAGTGTTGATGATGGCACCAACTTCTCCACCCTCGGTCTCTTCATCGAGGGTGGTTCTCGTCATGAGAGGTGCAGCTCCCTTGGGGCCTCCCATGCTCTTTCCCGTCTTGCCACCTTCTCCACCTTCAACAGAAGCAACGTTCGCCTTGTCCATGATGTCGAGAACGTCCACAACTTCAACCTTTGCAGGGGAAGAGAGAGGACCGCCATCACGGCTGGGTCTCTCCGTGGGGAATCTGGCGCCACTGCTCGTTTGTTGTTGGATATTGCCCGCCCTCGTGCCCTTGAATACGAGATCAAAGAGATTGCTGACGCTGTGAACAACGACACCGCCGCTGCCCAAGCTGACCCTTGTAAGTTTTTGGAGGATGAGATCCACTCCACTGCCTTCCGATCTGTTGGATTGGGAAGGTCTTTGTACGCTCACAACGCTGGAAGCTTGACCCAAGAGCAAATCATTGAGTACCTCTTCTCTAACTGGACCGCTGCCAACTCCGTGTTCGTTGCCACAAACGTCAACCATGACGAGATTGTCTCTGAGCTCGAAGCTCAAGGTGGGTTCACCAACCACGTCGAAGGCTTCGTTGTGGATCGTGCTGCCGGTCAACCATACGTTGGTGGAGAGAGCAGGCGCCAAACCAACGGAGATGTCCACCTCGCTGCTGCGTTCAAGGGTTTCTCCGTCACCGAGGGCGGGCAAGACGTCCAACCCCTCCTTGCCCAACTCTTCTCTGCGCGTTTGGGTCCCAACTGGTGTGCCAACTCCCACACCTACAGTGACAACGGTCTCCTCTCCTTCGCCACCTCTGTCGCTTCTGGTGCTGGTGAGTCTGCTGTTGAGGCCCTTATCTCTGGCTTGAAGGGCGCTTCCTTCACCATCGAGGAGGTCCAGGCTGCCAAGAATGTCGTTGCGGCCAAGGCAAGCCTTAACAACGAAGTCGCCGCCCACCGACTTGCTTCCCTTATTGTCCCAGCTGGAAACATCAACGCTGTGACTGTCGACCAAGTCAACGCGGCTGCCAAGTCTGTGTTGTCCTCCAAGGTGTCTTTGGCGAGCACTGGAAACCTTGCTCGTCTTCCTTCCGCGAACACTATTGAATCTGCTTTGTAAGTGTGTCGGTAGTGCTTGGCTGGATGGTGATATGATGGATGAAACGAGTGGGTGAACTGCGTTGTTTTTTTCTTTGTCTTTGTCTTGTCTTTCTTTCTTTTTCAGAGAGGGCGTGTGTTGTTGCACCCGGAGCTGAGGGGAAAGAAAGAGGAATACGCAATAAAATTTAATATTCCAATAATTTCCCACAGAACCAAACACCAAAAAGCAAAACAGAAGAAAAAAGAAGTTCAGAAAGTGTGGCAAGATGCCCGCGCTTTATGTTTTAATCACAAAGAGCGATTTGTCAATTTGATTTCCCTCACAAACCCAACATCTACTCCAACAACATCCTCTGGGGATCTTCGATTAAGTCCTTGATTTTCTTCAAAAATGTGACTGCTTCCCTCCCATCAATCAGCCTGTGGTCATAGGTCAACGCCACATACATCATCGGTCGGATAACAATCTCATCATTCACCACAACGGCGCGTTTGTTAGTCGCGTGCATGCCCAAAATGGCGCTCTGGGGAGGGTTGATGATGGGTGTTCCCATCAAAGACCCGAACACACCACCATTAGAAATGGTGAATGTTCCTCCTATTGGAATAAGAAAAGAAAAGAAAAAGGGGAAAGGGGCGAGGAGATGAGGGAAAAGAGTAAAGAAGATAAATAAAAAAACAAAAAAGCACAAACCAGTCATCTCTTCCACAGTAAGCTTCCCAGTTTTCGCCTTATCTCCATACTCAGCAATCTGATGTTCAATATCTGCAAAGGAAAGATGCTCACAGTTTCGAATCACAGGGACAACCAACCCCTTGGGGGCAGCCACAGCAACGCTGACATCAACGTAGTCTCTGTAAATAATCTCATCACCTTCAATGACTATTTTTGATTGTTAGGTTTGGAGGAGGGGAATGAGGAACAGGGCAAGAAAATAAAACAAAACAAAACAAAAAAAAACAAAAAAAAAACCGGCATTGACAGCGGGTTGGTCTTCAAGGGCCATGGTTGCGGCCTTGACAAAAGGAGACATAAACCCAAGCTTAATACTATGCTTCTTTTCGAAATTCTGGAGGTTTTCTCAGAGGTTAGGGGGACATTGGCAAAGGGAAAGCAAAAAAAAAAAAGAGAGAACGAACTCCCTTGTATTTGTTTCTCATATCAATTAAGTTACCCATGTCAATTTCGTTAAAAGTGGTCAACATGGCATTGATGTTTTGAGCCTCCTTCAGCCTGGATGCGATCTTTTGCCTCATTCTTGTCATTTTAACCTGGATTTTGATTGAATCAAAGAAAGAAGAGAGAAAGAAAGAAAAAGAGGTGCAAATCCAAAAGAAATCGAAGAGGGGGAAAAGAGAAGAAAAAAGCACAAACTCGACGCTCAACACGGACACCGCCAGGAGCAGCAACAGCAGAAGGAGGAGGGGGAGCAGCAGCCTTGGGGGCGGAAGCTTTGGGGGCGGCATCTTTGGGAGCAGCAGCTTTGGGGGCTTCAGAAGCAGGAGGGGGGGAAGGGGCAGCAGCTTTTGTTTCTTCTTTGGGAGGAGGAGGGGAAGAGGCAGAACCTCCGGAGGATTGACCAAGCTTCATCCTGAAAAACTTTGTTCCAACTTGAACTGTATCCCCCTCAGAGACGTAGCACTCCTCAATGGTGCCTATGTTTTGGTGTTAGTTTTGAGGTTACCAAATGTTGGGGGAATACAAAAAAAGAGGAGGGTAATCGAGAACACAAAAAGAAAGGCAACCTGATTCTGGGGCTCTGATCTCTTGAGCAGTTTTGTCGGTTTCAATGGTTCCCACAATTTCATCCATTTCCACGAAGTCCCCAACCCCTAAAAAAAAAAAAAAGGAGAGAAAAGAATCGAAAAAAGAAAAGAAAAGAAAAGAAAAAGAACGGAATGAGACAAAGCAGCAGGGAATTGAGAGGGAAGAGAATGAAAACCTTTGAGCCATTGTTCAACGGTTCCTTCGGTCACCGAATCACCCATGGGGCCGATTTCGACATCAATCGCACCTGATAGCGATCAGGGAGAAAACAAGGAAGGTTTTTTTTTAGAAAAAAGAAAGAAAAAAGAAAGAGAAGAAAAGAAGAAAGAACCACTGGCACTGTAATATCGTTCGAGAAGAGGAGAAGGAGAAGGGATAAGAGGGGTGATCTCTCTCAACAGAGGTGTGGCCAAAGAGGAAGAGAAGCGAGAAGGACAAAGGGACTGTTGGGAAGAAAGGAGGGGAGCTTGGGTCGAATGGAAAGTTGTGGTGGCTCTTTCCAATGTCAAACCATTCTGTCTAAAAGCAAAGGCAGAGGGCTGTTTTCACGGAGGTTATTGGAGGGCAGAAAAAGGCAAAAAAAATAACACAACAAAGACACACAAATGAAAAAAAAAAAAAAGAAATCCACAAACTCTAGCCCCAACCCTCCTCAGGCCTGTGAAAAAACGAAAACTAAACGCCATGATTTCTTGGGGCTATCTTGTTTGTGTTTCGAGCTCCAATGCCCCGTTTTTTGTGGAAGTGTAATCAACCAATCAAATCATGCCACGAAGCCGTGGTAAATTTTAGGGCGCCAGATTTTTTCGGTGGGCATTTCCATTGGGTTGGGGAGAAATGAAGAGAAATCGACAAGGCGAGCCGATTGGACCCGCCTCTGGAGGGTCAGAGGACGCAGCCTCTTCTTCCTCTTCTTCCTCTTCTTCCTCTTCTTCCTCTTCTTCCTCTTCTTCCTCTTCTTCCTCTTCTTCCTCTTCTTCTTCCTCTTCCTCTTCTTCTTCCCCTCGGAACCTTTCCTCCATCCTCGAACTCAATCTCCAACTGAAAGCTATTGACCCAGTTAAAAATCTCCAACGCATGGAATGCGAGGTCTGCAAGCGGAAGAGGAAATTCTTTTGCTATTCCTGTTACACTGTTATGGGAGACGAGTCCCTCCACCCCAAACTCCACCTCCCCGTTAGCCTCGATGTCATCCACCACCCGACCGAGTTGCTGAGCAAGAGCACAGCGGTTCACGCCCGTGTCGTTGCTCCAGAGACTTGTAGAATCTTGGAGTTCCCAGAGGAAGTACCCGAATACAACAAAGAAGAGACTGTCCTTTTGTTCCCCTCCCCTGACGCGTCCGATATCGAAAGCCTGGATTTCTCGAAAATCAAGAAGGTTGTTTTCATCGACTCGCAGTGGCACAAAGCCAAGGGAATCTATGCACACCCCAACATCTCCTCTCTCCCTTGTGCCAAAATCAAAACCTACAAAACCCTCTTCTGGAGACACCAAAACGAATCGGATGAGTTTCTCGCGACCATTGAGGCGATTTACTTTTTTTATCGGGAGATGCAAGGGAAGGAGTACAAGGGAGAGTTCGATGACCTCCTTTTTTACTACATGTTAATGTACGAAGTGATTCAAGAGAGGTATCGGAGCTCCACAGATATCTCTTTTCGAGCAAAGAAGGGATACATCCAATACCAGGGCGACGAGCACGGGAAAGAGAGCAGCGATGAGGAAAATGGCCCAAAGAAAAAGAAAATTAAAAAAAGGAGGGGAAAGGGCAAAAAGAGGAGGAAGAAGGAGGAAGGAGAAGGAAATGAAGGGCAAGCAGAAAAGGGAGAAGAAGGGGCGAAGGAAGGTGGGAAAGAGAAAGAAAACGAAAAAATGAAAGAGTAATGACACCCATTCTTGAATCGTTTTTGTGTTTGTCCTCGTGTTGGGAAACGATTTTGACGATCAACAATTGACCGTTAATTTGCCCAACGCGAGTTGGTCGCAAAAAAAGAAAAAAAAAATGAAAACCAGTGTCGGAAAACGGTTAACCATTCGTTAGTCGACCAAAGAGACAATTAACCGGTTAACCAGTCGTTAACCACGAAGAAAAACAATACAGTTCACCAAGGAGCAACCGAAAAAAGTAAAATTTTGTGATGATCGCATCATTTCGCTTGTTCGCCGTTGGTTTTTTTTTTTTTTACTCTTCTTACTCACAGTGGCCTCGAAGTTATCACTCTCACAAAAACAACAACAGAAGAACTTTTTTCGTTGTAAATTTCCGAAGAAATTATCGTTCCTGTCTTGAAGTCAACAACAACGACATCCCCGCAATTCCAACCACTCGAAATGGGGAAGGACTTCAGGCAACCAGGTGAGAAATTGCTTCCATTTCGATGCGGTTAATCAGTCAAAAGAAATGGTGAGTCGGGCAAATTAACCGGTTAATTTGCCCAACACTGATGAAAACTTGAAGGCTTGCGAGAAAAGAAAAAAGAAAAGGAAAAGAAATGGAGAAAAAATAAAATGAGATATTTTTTTATAGCATTTTCCTTTAAGAATCTCCAGCCTTGGTGTTCTTCTTGATAAGAGCACCCTTACCCCTAAGACGACCAGTACGACGGGCAGCGATGAGACCGACCTTTTGACCAGCGGGCGCATCTCTCTTGACGGTCGAGGCGTGACCAATATGTTGGTGATTACCACCACCATGGGGATGCTCCACGGGATTCATAGCAACACCACGAACCTTGGGCCAGGAGTTCCTCTTCGCCTTGTACTTGTGGTAGGCACGGCCAGCCTTCAACAAGGGCTTCTCAGTTCGGCCACCACCAGCGACAATACCGACAGTTGCACGGCTGGAGGATTGGATCACCTTCTTGGCACCAGAAGGAAGACGGACACGGGATTTGCCAGTATCGGGGTTGTGGGACACAATGGTAGCGTAGTTACCGGAAGTGCGGGCAAGAGATCCACGGTCTCCGACCTTGTCCTCGATGTTGCAAACCAAGGTACCCTCGGGCACGGCAGAGACGGGCAAGACGTTTCCGACGCTCAATTGGGCTGAAAGGATGGCATGAGAGGAGGGACTTCAAAAAAAAAGAACAGGCAAGGGAAAAAAAACAGAAGAAAAGGATAAGGAAAAGCAAGAAAAAAAACCTTTCTTTCCACAGTAAACAAATTGTCCGGTGTACATGCCCTCAGTACAGATGAACAACTCGTTCTGCTTGCGGTACTTGTTGGGGTTGCGGAATTGGACCTTGGCAAGGGGGGCTCCACGGCCGGCATCGTGGATGATCTCTTTCACGACGCCCTTAATGTAACCATGCCTCTCGGGGAAGTCCAAGGATCGGTGCTTGGCAGCTCCTTGTCGGTGCTTGGTGTGGGAGCGGAAGATAGATCCAGCTCCCTTTCTTTGTGCTGGAAAGAGAAGAGTGAAAAGGAGAAAGAAAAAAAGAAAAAAGAGAATAAGAAAGGAAAGGATTCTGAAAGGAGAACACACACAAAAAGATCACAACCGGATAAAGCACCCAAAAGAAACAAACACCCAAATCAACAACTAAGCCTTAAAAACACCCACAACAAAACCACCCACCAAAACCTTAAGTTTTGGAAAAGTTTTTTTCCTTTCCTTTCCTTTTCTTCTCTTTCTTTCTTTTTCTTTTTTCTGGGCTCTTTCACCCAACCTCACCCAAAATTTGTTTTCCACCAAAAACACTCCACACCAAAAACAAAACAATAAAAAACAGAAGATAGAAGACAAGAGAAGAGGGGGGAAAAGAGGGAGCGAGGGAGTACAAGGGAGGGGAAAGAAAGGAGGGGAAAGAAGGGAGGGGAGCAAACCTCGGATGACGCGACCCATGTCTGAGGAGGAAGGAAAAAGGAGAAAAGGGAAAAGAGGGAAAAAGAAAAGCGGGGACGTCGCTGATATCTAAGGACATTTTTTTATGCATCCTTTTGATGTTTATCTAAAGTTTTTTTCGAACTTCCAATAGAAGTGGTACACGTGTGATTTCGGCAAATTGATTATTGGTGATTGTGCTTGTGGCTGTGTGGATTTTGAAGGAACAAACACGGCTCGATGACAGACTTTTCTCAAGATAAGGTGGGTGATCTTTCTTTCTTTTTTCTTTAGTTTCTCTATGATGGCAAAAATAGTTTTCAATTTCTTAATAAGAGTCTTGAGTGTCGAATCAACCCAATCCCTGATGAGATTTTTTCTTCTGAAAGGTTCAGAAATACCCTTTATCCTTGACTAATTGAAGTTTTTTCAAAGGGTCACAGGGGAGCGGAGTAAACCGTCTGGGGCCGAAATTTGGGGCACCGATTCCTTGTTTTTCTTCCCCTCTCCCCTCTCTCTGTTTCACGCCCATTTTGTTGGGCAACCCAGGGTTGCCAAAACTGCTGATTTTCCAACTCCCCCAATTTTTGAGGGCTTATTCAGAACAAGCGCGCTTCTGTTTATTCTCTCCAACTTGTGTGTTGGAAAATGCGACTTCTGTTGCATACAATGGCATAGGGATCGCATGCTGGCCAGATGAACGGCATCGTTTCCAATTATCACTTGGATAGTGCGCTTGGAAATAAGGGAAAGGGACCAAAAAAAAGATGGTGTTTGGTTTTTGTTCTGATTCTCCTGTTGAGTGTTCCACCTCGCCCAATGAGGATACACGTTCTGGGTATTTTGCAATAAAGGTTTGGGGAGAAAGTTCCGAAGATGTTGAAGAATTCTTGTGCTGTTCTTTTCTCTTTTCTCCCTCGTTCTTGCAAAAGATGAAGGGGGGCTTTGTTTTTATTGATCAAATGGTCCCCATTTTCTCCTGGGATCGATTGGTTCAAAAAATGGGTCTGTATCCTTGACTCTTTGAGGAAGATTCCGAGAAGGGATTGTCAGTGCAGTTGTTGTTGTGGAAAAAGTACGTGATTGAGGCGAGGGAGGGGGAGGAGGGGAGGAGAGGGGGGGGGCAATTGCGTGGGGGTTTGGGAGGTGGTGGCGGGGGTCTACGGGGCGAATGAGAGCGTTACAAGCGACTGCTATTGTCAAGAGACCAGCCATAGAGTAGAGGGTTGTGTCATACAAGTGGGCAGATGGGTCAAGGACCCCATCTGGTGCAATTTCCATAAGTTGAGGGATTGTTACTGTCTGTTGGGGGAGAGTGAGGGAAGGGAAGGGAAGGGAAGGGAAGGGAAGGGGGGTAAAGAGAAAGGAACCTTGGCATCAATCAGATTGTTAAGTGAAGAAACAGGGGACCCAAATTTTTCTTCAAACAAAACAGGGTCACACTTGTCAACAAGTCCTGTCAGTGCATCTGTGTGCGATGATTTTCTGTTGAAAAGAGTTTCTTTTAGTTTAAACAGCAACTTTTACTTTTCTTCCCTTTTTCTTCTTCCCTTCATAACTCCCTTGATAGTTCTCTTCTCCCCAAACCTCAAATAAGCCATCATATTTGGCCCAATAATGGAAGCAGCAGCCCAAGCTGTCAAAAGGCGTCCATGAATGGCCCCCACATGCTTCTGTCCAAATAAATCGGCAAGATAGGCTGGTAAAACTGAAAATAATCCACCATAAAAACTGTTGTTCAATCAAATTAAGATATTTTGGGGGTGGTTTGGTTGGTTTAGAGAGGAAGGGAGGGGAAGTAGGGGGAAGGAAGACAAAGAAACCTCACAATGGCAAAGGTTCCTCCAACAAAGAGGCCAAGAGGCAGCATTCCACTTGTCTCTCCGCTGTTTTATTTATATCGATGAAAGTTGAGGGGGGGAAGTGAATCAAAAATAAGAAAAAACAATAATAAAATCAAAAATAGCAAGAAATAATGATAAAACCAAAAATAAGGAGAAAAAAGTGACAGCAATCAAATTACCTGCTGACCATTGCAGTGAGCACGGGAATCCCAGCCGCAATGGGGATACTCATACCAAACAAATAATATGCATTTTTTCGCCCTGACAAGGAAGGAGAGTTAGGGATTTCAAGATCTACGAACACTTTCACACATTTACACCCTTGCATACACACATACATACATACATACACCCATGCCCACACCCACACAAACCTGTAAAATCTGAGATAGTAGCCCAACTCAGCCTTCCTAACATATTTGCTGCGCTGAGTGTCATCAAATATGAAGCAGCGAAACTTCCTGTCACAATCCCTGGCATTGCCGCCTGAAAAAGAAGAAAGAGAAGGGGGAGGGAATAGAGGGAGGGAGGAGAAGAAAAGTGAGGGATGAGGAATTTGATTTTTGGTTTCCCTGCTCAGACGCAACAAAACAAACATGAAAGGTATCTGAAATAATTGTTTTCGCTGAAGAAATGACTGTGACACCCGCGACGGCATTCCCAAAAACAGCCGACCAAATAAGATAAAACTGGGGTGTTTTGAGAGCTTCGTTGTGGTGGATGTTTGCTGATGTCTGTGGTGGGTGGGTGAGCAGAGGGATTTTGGGGAAGCAAAACGAAGAAAAGAAAAGGAATCAAAGAAAACAAAATAAAATGAAATGACCCCAAGCAAATCAAATCATCCTAAATCAAATCACACTAAACCAAACCAAATCTAAAACTATACCAAATCAAACTAAACCAAACCTTCATTTGCTTTGCAAGTTCTTCCTCCGAGGGAGGATTCCACCCCTTTGGCTTCCATCCCTCCGCAGGTACTCTCTAAAAAAAAAAAAAAAATGTTATTTCTTCTTCCTCCTTTCCTCTCCTCTTCCTTTTCCTCCCCTCTTTCCTTCCCCTTCTTCCCTTTTGAACCATGAGAGAAGATCCGATCAAGATGCTGGCTAAATGGCCACAAGCTAAGGCTCTAAAAGTTTCTTTGGTTCCCACTGAACCGGTTCCAACTACATACACACCTGGCTCTGCTCCACATCCCTGAAAGAAAAAAAAAGAAAAAATCAAAAAAACTTTAGAGGGGGATTATGGATTTGTTGTAATTAAGAACAAAAAAATAAGTGAGTATCAAACATGTGGTAAATGAGAGATATCTTTTGACGTCGCAACCACCACCTCCGTCAGTGCCCCTCCAACTTCTGAGTATCGGATTCCTAGATATTTTTCACTTTAGAAACTTTTTTTGACTACTCTTCCCCACTCACCCCACCTACCGACCCCCCACTCACCCCACCTCCCCACCTACCGA